>CBVK0100146546.1:0-11511 GCA_900067695.1 Picea abies | reverse complement strand
CAGATTCTCAAAAATAATTCTACCTTATGGAAAGTTTCTCAGGATGTCAATGTAGGCCCTACTATTATCTATCTGAATAAAACACAAAATAATAAATATAGCTCAAATAGAATATGAACTTCAGAGCTGACAACTATTCAACAACGAAAATTAATATGAACTTCATAGCTGACAAAAAGTAATTCATGATACATATCCTTGCTACTTAGTGGATTCCTTAGCTTGTTCATTCGGAATTACCTTGAATTCTGCAGCAAGATCGGCAGTGCGATTGATCTCATCCCAAAACTCAATCCAAGTGACCATGGCATCTGCCAGCTTTTGGAAATATGGATCTATTATCCCAATTTTCTTCCGTACCTACTTCGACAACTCAATGTAGAATTGTTGGACAGAGGTACATTCCTTTAGAAGTGTAGCAGATTGGAAAAATGGAATGGTGTCCTCTTGCCAAAACATCCCCTTGTACTCTTTCTTCAAGTTAAAAAAAGCGTTATTTACCTTGTTATGCCAAATGTATGGTAGCCCTGTCTTCACTCCCAATCCCAAGTGGTTACAGATCACCTTGACACACCATCCTTCCCACATATCGTCATAGCGACCAATTGGTTGGCCATCACCCATCAAGCCAAAATACATTGTAGGGCCAATCAAGTCCTGATTGAAGGCCAGATTCATCCCACACATGGAAAAAAGTGTACCTTTTTGAATTGTCAAAACTACATCAACATACCTGGTGTAGTGTTCCAAAGGCTTAACAAGTTGAGTGGGAGCATCATAGTCAGGAATATTCATCCAGAGATCATGAGAAACTGCAGTGGGTGTTCCATGGTGAAGGTTGATGGGGTACCCACGAACAAAATCTGGGCCATCTCTATATGGATTATACAATGTATTGAAAAACAATGGAGTTGAGGGGGGAAGCAAATTCATAATGTGATGGCAGAGAGCATTGATGTCGTTTCCAGAGGGATCCTTGAAAACAAATAAATCATCATCATTTGTGAAGATATATTTCTTCTTGGAGACCATGTAGCCGAAGACAAACACTATTCTTGAAGGAGATACAAGAGGCCTTGGGGCTGAGGATCCTGTTGATATAGTTTCTGTTATAGAGTTCGTAATCGAAGTCCTCGGGCACTTTGATGGTCTTCGATGGATCTCCATCCTGCAAAATGATGAGGTGATAGGGCTCAAAGAATGGCCGCCACATTTCAAGAAAATCCAAGTTCTCAATAGTGGGTATCACTATGTCCAACTCATTCTTCTGGATTGGGGTAGCAACAGTAGAACCTGCCATTTTTTCTTCTTGGATGGATGGATGGAGATCAATCTGAATCAAATTAGCTAAGTGCCAAGAAAGGAAAACTGAACGAAAATGATAGCAGACACCACCTATTATTCCATCGGGAGAAAGGATATGGTTTGGTTAAGATCTTGTATGTGCACCCATGTGTGTGTGTGTGTGTGGAGGAGCATTCCCTAGCAAGTGATTATTCAACTAAATCTTGCCCAATTTGTGCAAAGGCTCCTCGGAATTGGGCTTTGCCAACGTTCTTCTTTGATGGGATGGGTACCACTTTTCGTACAACGTGCCACATCTTGTGCCACAATAAATCGCACCCCTTAGGGGGATTTTACCAACTTTGAAAGTGAGTGGTTATCCCAGTTCTTGTGCACATTAAACGGAGGGTTAAATCACACCTTGGGGGTTTTTACCAACTTTTCACGTGAGAGGTTATTGGGGGGCATCCTGCTTGTAAATTTTTAATGGAGTAGTTTATTTATGTAGTATTTTATATTTTATTTTTTCTAATTGAAATTAATTTTTGGTTAATCTAGAATTTTTATTGATTTTTTTTAGCATAAGGGTTTATTGAAAATAGTGTAGTTTAAATGTTTGATTTTTTGGAGTTTTTAATCATCATTTTTTCCTGAAATTGGGTTAAAAATTGTTGGAACTTCGGATTTGGGTGATTGAGTCTCTATAATTCTAGTGCCGGTGAATCCAGATACACATTCAAAAATGCAATTTAAACAACAAAAAATGGCGATTTCACCATGATATGTGTTCAAAAATTCCAATGTTTACACAAAGCCATTGAAAATAGGGGAAAACTAGGAGAAGATTTTAAGGTTTTAAAATACATAGAATATCGATCATGTGAAAATATTTGGACATTTGGGTTCATTGAAAATGGGGCAAATCCTTTGAGGTAAGGTTCTAAAGAACACAAAATTTCTATCATGTGAAAAAGTGTAGATTCAACCCCATTTTTCTTAAAAAGCAGGTTTGGTTGTTACAAATTCAACCTATTCCATTTTTAATGTAATTTCTACATAAATTTGAAATGTGTTTTTTTAAGGAGATGCCTCTGGATGAGTTTGAAATGTGTATTTTTAAGTAGGCCCATCTACAATATGAGGATTAGATTGGTGTATAATAGATGTATCTACAATGAATAAATTGAAAAAAAAATGAACCCTGTAAAGTGAATATTTTTAAAAACTTTGTCCAAACAATAATAAAAAAGGGTCACTATAAAGATTTAAATCTTTTAACTTTGAGTTAAGCATAACTTTAACCAAATAATAATAATAAAAGGCCACTACATGGATGATTTTAACCTTATTGTTAATCATTATTAATTCATGTTTCAAGTTTGTGTGCTTCAAGTTTTTTTTTGTCCTTCTCTATACTTATTATCCTTGCCATATAGTATAGGATTTTTCGTTTGAGTGTGTTTGATTTGCGTCTCACTAAAAATTTGTATAAAAGAATTTGTTTTTCTAAAATCTAGTTGGCTAATATATTTGAGGTCTTATGGAAAGCTTCACATCATTCAATGTTTAGTATTAATGGACTTAATAATCCTCGTATTTTAATCCAACATGTCTATGCTGCAGCTAATTATAGTAATGACCACACTTAATGATCCTCGTAGTTTGATCCAAGATTTAGTCTAATTCTTAATGACACTTAACTATGTACATCGTATGAAAAGGCATTAAAGAAATGAGCATTGTGTGAGCTATGTTTAGTGCTCAAACACATTTAAAGAAGCAAAGTATCGATAACTCGGTCTACTTTAATCATCGGATGTACGAGAATGGATGGGTTGATCCTATTAAACAAGAGAGCTAACTATAACAACAACAACACTTAATGATCCCAGTAGTTTGATCTAACAGGTCTGTGTTGCAGGTCTACTCATTCAAGGTAGCACCCTCGTAGTTTAATCCATCATTTGCCGCATTTGTCGTCATTCTATATTTTATTTTCTTCAACTCTCTCAAGGTTGGTAATTGTGTCTTTCATTTTCATCCGCTCTCTCGATTTTTGGCATGTTGAAGCAAGTCACTATCAAAGTAATTTTGGATTTCTTGTAAAGAGGTCTTTTCTAACTTTCCTCTATGTGTTCATTAGGGGTTTGGGTGTCTGTTGGACTGAAATTGAGTCGTGAGATCTCCCACTGCGTGGTTTTTATATATAGACGAGGTATTCAGAGATATAGAGAAAAGGTATTTAGAAAAGCGAGGATGTGGTAAGCAATCCGTCACATAGCAATGCACATGGAAGAAAATCATTTTTTTTTCTTTGGTCATGAATTTATGCTTTCAAGATATTTCACCAGTTTTGTGAAATGAGGCCCAAAAAGCCTTAGTTTCATACCCTTTCTCTGATTGTAGAGTTATAAGATCGTATTTATCTCTATTATTATTTTTCTTTGTTTCATGCATTGAAAACATAAAATCTAACTCAGGGCATCAAGCTCCATTAATTCTTTCAACGCACCATAGCAACCAACTATTGGTACATGCACCTTGCACCGATTGAAATTTGTTGCGAGGTAACTAAAACTTTGTTTGTTGTTGATTGCCCACTTCTAGCTTGATCATTCCATTTATTATAAATATTGCATTATTGTGACTTACCCAACCCGTGGTGATCAATTTACACCTCCATACCCAATTGATCAAGTGTTAGGTACATAACCCCTCATGTAAGTAGAATAATATATTTCCATGTAATAAAGATCAATATTAATAAGGCCTAGCAATAAGGAAGAATAAGTCAAATGTAAGAAGACCTAATAGAAGATTTCGCTTCTAGAAGGATCTTTCTCTAGAATGTTCTTTTGATAGACATATTTAGTATAAATAGGAGTCGAGGGTATGAGAAGTTTTGTCTTGGATATTATTGTAATAGAGCTTTGCTCTATTGAAGGTTTCCCCCTCGAAGAGGCAGGTGAACATTGCTCTCAGTAATCAAAGTGCTCTTTTTGGTGTTATTTTGGTATTATTGTGGTGTTGTTCTGGTTATATCATTGTTTATCTTCCATTTCTAGCTAATTATTTTTTTTCTGCATACTATTTCTAGGGTAGAGACGTATTCCAACGTCTTTAAGCTACATAGATCTGTTGTTACGTGCATAAACCCATGGTCGAGGATTCATACACGCAAGAAATACAAGTATATGGATCGGCCTAGATCTCTTGAAGCCCTCCATAGATAAACCGATCGACCACCTAACTGCTATAGTGCCACTGAGAACATCACTTGAGAATATACTCTCTAGTACCTGGGTAGTTAGGTAGTATGGCTAAGGGCACGATCTAGCCTCCTTAGTTAGTGCCCTGAGATATTGGTTCGAGTACTATTATTGGACCCCGCACGTATATCAGAGAGATATAGCACAAGGAAAACCTTTGTCTGTAGAATCGTTGAATACCCTAACCCTTGGGATGGAAACAAAAACATAACAAACAAGATCTATTGTCGTGCAACTGTGTCTCCTGCATTATGATTGCGAAATTACTACACATTTCTTCCTGTTAATCATTTGGGAATTTCATCACTGCAATATTCTTCAGATCAGAGTATAACTCCGCAGGAGTAAAAAAAAAAAATCTGGATGATGTTGGCACCATTATTTGAGACCTATCCCATTGGATTTCTCTCTTTTCCCTTATTGTAGTCATACCTATCATTTTTCAGCAAAAAAAAATTCTCATGGACCCGACCCCCTTCCAACACCCTTATTTGGGCTTTACACCATTGGATTCAACTCGTCGCCCTGATCGTTGTGATACACTTCACCCATAACCCATTTTCTATGTGTTCCCACCCGCCCCTTTTCATGTTCCCTCTTCATCATGGCCCACACCCGTAACCAATACTTGGAAGCTCGCTTCAATTCCTTGCACTTTAATTTCACAAAAACCCAACAAGAAGTGAGACAACTCAGTGACAATATTGCCACCGTCAATAAAAACATGCATTCCTCCATCAATGAAAAAATAGAGGACCTCACACAAGACCTTGCTACCCATCTTGAATCTGTCACTGAGATGATATGCACCAAGCTTCATATCCCTGTAGATCTTCCCTCATATGACCCACCTTTGCAAACTGAAGGTGAAACTTCCTCTCATTCCCAGAATTTTCAGCCCCATCACTTGCAGCATGACCTATGCCTTTCGTGTGTGGATGTGACCAAATTTGATGGTTTGAATCCCATTATGTGGGTAACTCAAATGAAACATTATTTCTCTTTGTATGGCATTACAGATGAGTTGGCCAAACTCCATTATGGCTTTCTCCATCTAGATCAAGAACGTTGGCAATGGTGGTAATGGAGAAATAATTCCCGCCAAGGGTATGTGGCTTGGACACACTTTGTGGAAGAGATTTATGAACGCTTTGACACTAACACCAACCATTTAGGTCATTTGACCAAGTTGAAACAATCTGGCACAATGGAAGACTTTATGGACTCTTTTGAACGATTGGATTTCCATACAGAGGGCATGTATGATGATTTTTTCCGAGACTGTTTTATCAGTGACCTCAAGGATGATATTTGTGCCCATGTCCTCATGTATCGGCCTCAGAGTTGGGTGGACACTACTAAAAGAGATAAGGAAGAAAAACATGTTTTCTCTTCTCAAAACCGAAAACCCTCCTTTATTCATCGCACTAAACTAGTCACTCCCACTCCTCCTTCTACTCCACTAAAGATCCATAAATTGACCAGGGACGAAATGGTTGAACGCCAACTCAAAGGCCTTTGTTATAATTGTGATGACAAATATTTTCCCGGGAACAAGTGTAAGGAACAAAATATTTTTATGGCCATCTCGGAGGATGTTTCAGAAGACGATGTTGAGGCTCCCCTTGTGTCTGTTTCATCTGAACCCACTGACATGAACCCTCCCTCAGACCCTCCCGAAGAAGAACCAATCATTTCCCTAAATTATCTCATTAGCTTCTCCACTCCCCAAACCCTCAAGCGAATTGGTTACATTAAGCATAGGAATCTCATCATTCTTGTTGATAATGGAATCACCCATAATTTTATTCATCGCCGCATTGCCCAAGAAAATAATTGCTATATCTGTGTTGTCAATCATTTTCAAATCATGATTTCCAATGGCAGGTCCATGAAATGTGGAGGTTGTTGTGAAAATGTGTGTCTCCAAATTGGTGAGTACTACATGAAATATCATATGTTTTCTATCGACATGGGAGGTTGTGACATTGTGTTGGGTGTAGAATGGATCAAGACTTTTGGTCCCATTCTCATGTATTTTAAGTAATTAACCATGCAATTCGACTAGGAGGGCCAAAAATATAAGTTCCAAGGAATCATCGTCGATTCCCCGGAGATCATCAGTTCACATCGCATGGAAAACTTGCTCAAAAAAGGTCATTCTAGCATTATTTCCCAACTCCATGCCATACAAGCCACTGAGACACCCTCTGTGCTGCCTGACCTCCAATCCATCCTCTCTAAACATCAAGTGGTTTTTTCAACTCCCCAGGGACTCCCTATTTCCCATGGTTTTCATGATCATTCCAATCCCCTTGTCCCAGGAATCCTTCCTCCCAATATTCGTCCCTATTGTCATCCATTTTCCCAAAAAAATGAAATTGAGAATATTGTTTAAGAATTTTTCAACGCAGGTGTTACCCTCCCTAGTACGAGCCCCTACTCTTCTCCTATGGTCATGGTCCTTAAGAAATAAGGTTCTTGGCGCATGTGTCCTAAATTTTGTTCCCTCAACAAACTCACCATTAAAGTCAAATTTCCCATTCATGTCATTAATGACCTCTTGGATGAATTGAGTGGCATCCAGTTCTTTACTAAACTTGATCTTCGTTCTGGTTACCACCAAATCCGTATGAACAAGGGAGACATTCCTAGGACTACATTTAGAAATCATGAGGGCCACTATGAGTTTTTGGTCATGCCCTTTGGCTTCTGTAATTCTCCTTCCACTTTCCAAATCCTCATGAATCATGTCTTTCATCCTTTTCTCCGTCATTTTTTCTTAGTTTTCTTTGATGATATCCTCATATATAGTAAAACCTGGACATCCCATCTTTCTCATGTCTATCGAGTTCTCCATCTACTCTTTTAGCACCAACTTTTCCAAAACAATCTAAATGTGCTTTTGGTGCCTCAAAAGTCGAGTACTTGAGTCATCTTGTTGGCAAGGCCAGTGTCCAGGTGGATCCTAAAAGATTGAAGCTATGCAAGATTGGCCTCACCCAAATACTCTCAAAATCTTGCGTGGATTTCTATGTTTAACATGTTATTATCACAAGTTTGTTAAGAATAATGGAAAAATTGCGGTGCCTCTCACTACTCTCCTTAAAAAGAATTGTTTCACTTGGACTCTAGCAGTTGCTCAAGGTTTTCAAACCTTCAAGATGGCCATGTGCACCACTCCATTCCTGGCCCTTCTTGATTTCATAAAGACCTTTTTCTTGGAATGTGATGCTTCTGGGAAAGGAATTGGCCCAAGCCTTATGCAAGAGGGTCATCCTTTGGCCTTTACCAGCAAACAACTGTCAGAGCGACATTTGGGAAAATCAATCTATGAAAAGGAAATGTTGGCTATTTTGCATGCCACGGATATTTGGCGCCCTTATATATTGGGGAAATTCTTCCAAATTAAGACAGATCATCAAAACCTCAAGTATTTTCTGGAACAACATCTTTCCTCCCCAGAGCAACAAAAATGGGTGACTAAGCTCTTTTGATATGATTATGAGATCATTTACAAGAAAGGAAAAGACAATGTGGTTGTTGATACAATTTCTAGAAAATATGAAGATGAAGGGTTCCTTTTTTCTCTCTCCTTCATTGTCCCAGATTGGCTCCAAGTTGTTTGCTAGGAATGGCTACACGATCCCAAAAGTTTGCATTTGATATAACAATTGTAGGCCAATTCTCTAGTCTCCCTAGGGTACTCTTGGCTCAATGATGAGATTCAATAAAAAGGTTGTTTGTATTTAAGTAATCAATCAAAAATTAAATCCACGGTACTTCTAAGCTACATGCTACACCCATCGTTGGGCACTCCAGGTGTACCAAAGCCTATGACCGGGTCAAACATTCTTTTTTCTAGGATGGTATGAAACAGGACGTTCGCAATTTTGTGGTTGAATCTGATGCTTTTCAATGCAACAAAGGAGAAACAGTCAAATCTCATGGAAAACTACAACCTCTTTGGATTCCCCCTGCTATTTGGCAAAATATGTCTATGGATTTTATTGTAGACTTACCTAAATCAGGAAATAAATCAGTCATCATGGTGGTAGTTGATTGTCTTTGCAAGTATGTTCATTTCTTTGCTCTTCAACACCCATTTGCAACCTCCACTGTGGCTCAAATTTTCATGGATAAGTCTTCAAGATTCATGGCATACCTCATTCTATTGTTTTTTATCGCGACCCAACTTTCACCAACAATTTTTGGCAAGAACTGTTCAAGCTACAAGGCACCCAACTGCATCTCAGCACAAATTATCATCCCCATAATGATGGTCAAACTCATTGGGTATGCGGTATATTATTTTCATGAGTAGTAGTGTCTGCATTTCATCGGGCGTGCAGGAGGGTGAATCCCCTCACACCGGGGTTGGGGGTAGTGCCCCCGAGAAAAACAATTTTTCCTTGGGAAACATGTCACATATTTAGGTGGTTTTTCGGCACATGGTTTCTTTTCCAATGGTTTTCTATTTTCGGTTAAGGAATTACGGTTTTTGACTAATCCAAGTCATTGGGTTAGGTTTTTTGATGCGGATGGATCCTATATGTATATTGTATTGTAAATAATGTAGCACAATGAATGAATATAGAATATGTTGGTTTTCCCGGTTTGGGTCTCCAGGGAAAAAATCTCTTTGTAGTGTTTGTATTTGCCATTGTATCTTTTTTGCTCTTTTACTGAAAATCTATTTGCAGTAAATATTGTACAAGGTTAAAATCTACATTTGGTATCAGAGCTTTGTTGGCTTTAGGGGGACTCCTTTGTGGTCAAGGGTTTGGCTCAAGACTGTGATAAGCCTTGTTACAGTGGGAGATCTATGGTATTGATTTTTCAGGTGAAAAGAAATGGCAAGCAATTCGAAGATGGAGATCGAGAAGTTTAATGGGCAAAGTTTTGAGCTGTGGAAGATCAAGATGGAAGATCTGTTGGTGGGAAGAGATTAGTTGATCGTGGTAGATCTAGATATTGCACCTACGGGAACTTCAATAGATGACTGGAAAAACTTGGATCAGAAGGCAAAGAGCACAATCTTGTTGTGTCTCTCAGATTTAGTGTTACTAAATGTGTCAAAGGAAGCTACAACCAAGGATTTATGGGACAAGTTGGGGAAGTTGTATCAGGCTAATTCCCTAGTAAATAAACTATTCCTGAGAAAGAACTTGTATAACCTGAGGATGAGAGATGGAGACTCAGTGGAAGATCATTTGAATGCCTTCAATATTGTGGTAAGTCAGTTAGTATTTATTGAGATTAAAATTTCAGATGAAGATAAATGTATCAGTTTACTATGGGCTTTACCAGACTCGTGGGATAGTTTGGTTATGGCCATAGGTAGTAATACAACTTCCTTGAAGTTTGATGAAGTGTTCTTATCCTTGTTTTCAGAGGAGATGAGACGGAAGAATATGCAAGGACAAAGCATAGGCACATTATTTGCAAGAGGATGTTCCTAGGAAATAAATAGATCTAAGTTCTCAAGTGGGAGATCTAAGTCTAAGGGTAGATCTAAATCTCCCGAAAAGTTTTTAAAGTTATGTTGGACATGTAGAAAAGAAGGGCACTACCAGAAGCAGTGTAGATATAAAGTTGACAAAACGAAGGGATCTAAAGAATCTCCTTATATAGAAGAAAATACCTCCAAGGAAGGAGGGGATGTGTACTTGGCTTCTTCAAGCACACATGTAGATCATGAGGCATGGTTGGTTGAGTCTGGTCATCCTTTCATATGAGTCCCCATAGGGAGTGGTTCTGCAAATATGAAAGGTATGATGGAGGTAATGTTTTCTTAGGTGATGATTCTACAACCAGAATCGTAGGATGAGGAAAATTCAAGTTGAGACTCATAGATGGAAGGATTAGAACACTGCCTGGTGTTCTACACATCCTAGGTTTGGCTAGAAATTTGATTTCTATAAGAAAAATGGACGATGCAGCGGTAAAAACAATATTTGAAAAGGAAACCTGTAGGATGGTTCGAGGAAGAATGGTGTTGTTGAAGGGAGTTCAGTTCTAAACTCTATATAAGTTGCAAGGAAACACTATTAGTGATGGGTGTAATAGTTCCATTGTTCCTACTATTGGATTTGAAGAAGAAATAAATCCTACAGTCTCTGGAGAAAAGGTTATGATGTGGCATCAAATAATGGTTCATAAAGGGTCTTCTACTACTACACGGTAAAGGTATGGTTGAAGGAATTTCTAACTGCTCTCTAGATTTTGGTTTCTGTGAACATTGTCTATATGGGAAGCATGATCGAGTAAGATTCCCCTCTGGTGCAACGAGGGCAGAAGGAATTTTACAACTAGTTCAGAGTGATTTTTTTGGAACTATGTTGGTCCCATCATTGAGAAAATTTGTGTACTATGTCTCATTTATAGATGAATTATCGAAGAATACTTGAATATATTTCCTCAGGAATAAATCCGAAGTCTTTGACAGGTTTAAATAGTTTAAGGCTCTTGTTGAGAATCAAATAGAGAAAATAATTAAGGTGTTGAGGATAGATAATGGTGGAGAGTTATGCAGGAATGAATTTGAATAATTATGTAAGAAGTGTGGTATAGCAAGGCATAAGACTACTCCATATACACCTTAGAAGAATGGAGTTGCAGAAAGGATGAATAGGACATTGATGGACAACACAAGGTGCATCCTCAGTGGTGCCAGGTTAGGGAAAAAATTCTGGGCAGAGGCAGTGGATACTGCATGTTACCTGGTCAATGGATCACCCTCATCAACATTGGATGACAAGACTCCACAAGAGATATGGACTGGTAAGGAACCTTCTCTCACACATCTCAAGGTATTTGGTTGTGATGCATATGTTCATGTTCCAAAGGAAAATAGGAGTAAGCTAGATAAGAAGGCTGAAAAGTGTATCTTTATTGGATATAAATATGGTTTCAAAGGTTATAAGCTTTGGAAATCAGAAACTAAGAAGGTAGTGTA
>CBVK0100146543.1:0-12149 GCA_900067695.1 Picea abies | reverse complement strand
TTAGACTTGTGCTTCAAGTGCTAAGAGAACATCAACTCTATGCTAAATTTAGCAAGTGTGACTTTTTCCAGAAGCAAATACATTACTTGGGCCATGTCATATCTGAAGAAGGAGTAGTAGTAGACCCTGAAAAGATCAGGTCTATCATGGAATGGCCTACCCCAAATAAAATTTCAGATAATAGATCCTTTATGGGCTTAGAAGGGTACTATAGGATATTTATAAAAGGATTCTCCAAGATTGGTTGTCCAATCACTGCCCTCTAGAAGAAGGGAGATAAATTCATGTGGACAGAAGAATGTGAAGAAAGATTTTTAATCCCTAAAACATCTACTGACCCATGCACCCATGCTGAAGATCGTTGATCTCGAAAACAACTTCCTCGTGTGCACAGATGCCTGTAAGGAAGGGCGCGAAGGAGTCCTTATGAAAGGAGGAAGTGTAGTCTGCTATGAATCCCGAAAATTGAATGAGCATGAAGTCAACTATGTTACCCATGATCTAGAGCTGGCTACCATAGTGCACGCCTTAAAAATGTGGAGACATTACCTCTTGGGAAGGAAATTTGTATTTATGACAGACCACTTTGGATTGCGATATCTATTTGACCAACCAAAGCTCAATGCCAGACAAGCTAGGTGGATGGCCCTCCGTAGTGAGTTCGATTTTGAAATCAACCATGTTAAAGGAAAGGAAAATAAGGTGGCTGATGCCCTTAGCAGAAGTATGAAAACAATTCACCTGACAACGGTGAGCACCTGCAAGATGAATGTCAAAGAAAGACTCAGGAATGCACAAGAAACGAACACATTCTTCCAGGCCGTGACCTTGTACCTGGAGCAAGAACCCACAGGGATAAAGTATGAAGGCTACTAGATGATAGATGGAGGTCTGCTAACTTATAGAAACAGATTGTATATTCCAGATTGTGACGACTTGAAGAGGTTCATAATGGATGAACTACATAAAATACCATATACTGGTCACCTGGGATATAAGAAGATGATCACGACCACTAGGAAACAATTCTATTGGCCTGGGTTAAAGAAGGACATAGCTAACTATTTATCTAGGTGCCTAGAATGCCAACAGGTTAAAGCAGAACACCGACACCCAACAGGATTATTACAACCTCTACCAATCCCGGAATGGAAATGGGAAACCATTTCCATGGATTTCATCACCGGATTACCAACCTTGACCAGGCAGAATCACACCATCATGGTGGTGGTGGATAAATTGAGCAATTCCGCCCATTTTATCCTCGTCAAATTGACTTGCAAGGCAATAGATATCGCCAGCATATTCATGAAGGAGATATTCAGACTACATGGTATGCCTAAAAAGATCATGTCCCATAGAGACACGAAATTTACTTCCGACTTTTGGAAATCCTTGATGGTTGGTCTAGAGACCAAATTATTGTTTATCACAACCTATCATCCTCAAACCGATGGATAGACGGAAAGAGTGAACCAAATATTAGAAGACATGCTAAGAATGCATGTAATGCATCAACCCAAAAAGTGGGAAGATTACCTGCCACTGGTGGAATTCACTTACAACAACGGCTACCAAGAATCCCTGAAGACGAGTCCTTTCCAAGTCCTCTATGGTAGACCATGCAACACTCCAGTTAGTTGGAGTAATCCCATAAACATAATTACTATTGAACCTGACATGATGAAAGAAATGGAACAACAAGTGATTCAGATAAAACAGAACCTAAAGGTCGCTCAGAACATACATAAAAGTTACACCGACCGAAAGAGAACTCCAAGAGAATTCAAGATGGGAGACCATGTATATCTTAGAGTTAGGCCTAGAAAGAGTTCCTCGAGGATGGGAGCTTGTGCCAAGTTGGCACCTTGGTATTGTGGACCCTTTGAAGTTCTATATAGAGTGGGACCTGTATCCTATAGGCTAGCACTTCCTCCCACAACAAAAGCACATAATGTTTTTCATGTTTCATTATTGAAGAAATATGTACATGATTCTAATCATATAATTGACCAGTCTGTGATCTAGGTGGAACTGGAGGGAGAATTCCTACCAGAACCTCAATTCATACTAGACAGAAAGGAAAGAACCGAACCATTGCACAGGTCAAGGTGCAGTGGAAACATTTTGGCCCAGATGAGGCTACGTGGGAAATTGAAGATGCCATGAAACAAGCATATCCGATTTTGTTTACTTCTGTACATACACGTCATATTGATCGATAGAACATAGAGGACGATGTTCCTTTAAGGGGGAGGGATTGTAACACCCAGTTTCCCCCAGTTTGTAAAAATAACTATATTGGACAAGAACTATGGCAAACTCAAAGATGTGAATGTTTGATTTGATGGACCTTTGCATAAAAGGTCGATGAATATAAATTATGTTATGAATAGGTGTTGCATGACTATTGGGAGGGGGATGTGCTAAAAGAGACCATGATGGCTAATGAGAGGTGGTGGAAGGGACCTGGAATGGTTGCGTTAACTTCCATCGAGCTAGTATCGTATTGGTTTATACTTGCTCAAAAACCAAAGTAGCTCTCTTATCCTGGAATGGATTTCTCGTCAGATTGGTAGGTGGGGAGGCTCCTCAAGAGTTAATGAGGGGATGGGGGTGAACTGCCCATCCATAATATCCCTCAGACCTGACCATGGATGGAGAAATTCATGCCACACGCAACCTTCCAGACAAATGGGCAAGGGAGGGGAGAAGAGCGGGCGCAGCGGGGATCAAAGAAGAGAATTGGAGAAAACCATGGAAACACATGGAGTTCTAAATAGAAGGAGAAGGAGAGTAACCTTCGTCTTGGATTATTTTCCTGTATCAGGAGAAGGAGAGTATCCTTCGTCCTTGATTTCCGTTGAGCTGGAAGTAGGAAACTGAACCTCAAAGCATTGTGGTCTAGCTTGGGGGTGGCTAGTGGTAAATCCATTTGGAGTTACTGAGCCTACAGTTAGGTGGAAATGAGCACCCGTCTCAGTAGTTGCATCACGCTTGGTAGATATGATAAGTGTTTTATACCTTGTATTTTGAACTGAATATCATGAATGCATGCTTATGTTTATATTCCCATAAGAACTTCTGTGTATAATGATTTCCTGGTGTTTTAAACTGGAAATAATGGATGCATGTGTATGCTTATATGTCATCGATGGTTTCTGTACAAATGGTTAAGTCTAGGTCCAGAAGGGTAGCTCTCTAAGGTCTCAGAGTCGTGGGAGTTTGAAGCCCTGAGAAGTTGAATTTCGCGATTCAAGCTCAGAAGGGATAGTGAGCCCAATTATAGAAGGAGAGAATACCCTATCATTTGGTTGACAAATGGCCAGAATCATTTCGGGAATACCCTAGATCTGTCAAGACCGATGGATATAGAGAAGGACCACAGGCATTAACACCTCGACCCTTTCGGCCTTCGCAAGTAGCGATGGGATCCAAGACCATAGATCTAAGGATCTGATGGAGCCCTATTGACCGTCGATCTTAGCCTTTGTATAGGTAGGAGAGTAGCATTCCGTTGACTCGCGACTTGGAGTGGTCAAGGGTAGGACTGCATGACATCAAGATTCATGAGATCATGATGTGATCGTGACCATTAGATCCAGGCCACGGAAGAACCGTAGGATCAAAACTTTCATGGTTATCGCCTATCGGGGTTTCGAAACTTGAGAGAGTTTATTTTCGGCTGTAGAAGTCATGAAGTGCCGAGAACTGAGGGCTCATGCAAACACGTGGCCCATCCATAAGGGGGGACCATGTGGTTGATAGGTGACATAACAACAAGTGCCCAGAGAAAGGTGGGAGTGGGTGACGAGTGATGGACACATGTCTCTTGGGAAAGAGTTAACCCATTTTTGACTTATCGTATCTCGAGAATTCACGAAGGAGGAGCACGAGGGCTCAACACTCCAACTCGTGAATTCATGAGATGCAAGTAGCACTAGTATATATCCTAGGAAGTGGGTGACCAGTGGTGGACACTTGTCACCTGGGAAAGAGTCAACCCATTGTTGACTTATCATGGCTCGAGGTTTCGCAGGATGAAGAAGTTGCACCCTGATCGCTAAGGCCGCTAAACGCCAATATCCAAGGTCTCATGTGACGAGCGGCAGTAGCACAACTCGTGAGCAGAGTACAACAGAGGAGACAAGTGGCATGAGCGCGTCGCTTTGGCAGAGTCCACGTAATGTTGACCTCTCGCATTTCATGATTTCGCAAAGGAGGAGCACGAGGGCTCAACGCCTCAACTAGTGAAGTTACGAGTGGTGATAGTGTTTGGCCTAGACTATGGTTACATGTAGCAGGTGCTAGTGAGGAAGGAGCCATACCCGTATCATATCTCGGGTATCAAAATTTGGAGAAAGGGGAGTCGAGAGTCTTGAATCCCAACTCATGAGTTGTGAAAGGCTCTTGCGCTAAGTCCAGGTTGTGGTCGTTTGGAGGAGGATAAGGGAAGGGAGGGTCTGGGCTAGGCCCCATAGAAGTCTTAGGGATTTTGTCCCTCGAAGAAAAAGATGAAAAATCTAGGTTGTCATAGTGGGTGTGTGACAATCTTGAACCCTTGATTTGTGACATTCAAAGTATACAACCCATTAGCAAAATAACACTACAACTTGCATATATAGTGCATGACATTTCGTAAGTAAGATACGACCTCAGATTGATAATTAAATGTACCCTTTTTGGTTTCTTTCTAATTAATTAGAAATTAATTGAAAAGTATATCATTTTTGGCGTCGTTGTTAAGGAACTATGAAAAGAAGATAGTTGTTTTTTATTCATAGGATTTTCTTCATTATAGTAGATTAATTGTTATGATTTATTTTCGACAATTTGTAGAATGTTTTTTATAATATTTTATATGCCCAAAGTTAGATATTAGCAAGGTATATTTATTAGCTCTTCCAAAAACTCCCAAAAAAATAGCATTGCAGGTCAATCACAAGAGGGAAAGGAGATCAATTAGCCAAATTAATTATCATCTACAATAGGATTTCTTGTCAGAAAGAAACAAGAAGCCTCTCCTCAGGAATCAAATATCATACAAGGATCTCTGCATAGTGAGGTTTGGATTTCATAATAACATATCAGTGGAAAATATCAATGGACAATATCATCCCAGAGAGTTCCTTTTTCCTGAGGCACCTTTAGAAATGAAGGAAAACCCTTAGAGATAAATAGCACATGACATTGTTAAGGAGGATCCCTCTACTTTCGGGTTCCCAATCAAAGAAATTGATTAGGAGACCAAGATGAAGACCATCCCTCATTCAACCTTGCCAAACTTCCATGGATTATCTAAGGAATATCATTATACCTTCCTCTTTGAGTTTGACGTACTTTGTAGAAGCTACGGTTATGTGATGAATTCCTAGAAACTGAAACTTTTTCCCGCCATGCTTAAGAGCATCGCACTACGATGGTTTATGGGTCTTGGAAAAGACAACATCTGCTCATGGGATCAAATGATGAGGACATTTTTAGACAAATACCAAGACTACTGCAAATATAAAGAAAGAAGAGAGGAAGTCTTCAATATGACGCATCATGAAGATGAGAGCCTTGAAGATTACATTGAATGATTCACCTACAACTTGCAAAGGGTAAAGCAAGGGGATTTGTCTTCTGAGACCCAACGTGTCTTATTTTTAAGAGTAATCTAAGATGATTGTATAGAAATCCTCAACTGGATGTGTGTGAGAGATGTTTCTCAGTTAGAATATGATGTTATCTTGGAACTTTGTTGTAAGTACTCTAGAGGCACATAAAAAACAAGTAAAGTACCAAGGGAAATACTGGCAAGAATGGGAAAAGCTACTAGAAGTGGATTCACGAGGGAATAAATTGGGAACATGTTAGAAGACTTTAATACTGATATACTTAGTTCCCTAAGTTCCCAACTAGACACCCTTCAGATGAAGAATTAGAAGGAGGAGATAGAACAAGCTTTGGCTATCTTTTACCCAAAATGTATAACAAAGAACCCACAGAAGGAATGTCCACTAGATCAGATCCAAGTTTGTGGAATATGCAACAAGGACCACACAACTCACAATTTTCCATCCTTACCAAGACTAAAATCTATCTACTAGAAAGTTGAGGAACCAAAACAATTATGCTATGTCTCGCAGAAGTGACCCTGGCAGGATAAACCTCAAGGTATGATCCAAGATAAATCTCAATATTTCAATTCATATAGGACTAAACCTTCCATGCAATATTCTTCTCAACCATGGGGTATGCCAACACAACAATGGGTATCTCCTTCCCCAAACAAATTATGGAAACAAGGATGGAGAAACCCTATTATAGGAGGACATCAATCACCTATGACACAACCACCCATGCAACTCCTTCCTCCTGCCTAGATGAAAGCATCTACATCCGCCCCTCCCCAACCAAAAATACCTGCACAACCCATCCTTAAACCCAATAATGGGAGTACATGCCAACCATCGCAAGCCACTAGACTTGAAACCTACCCGACTTACTCCATCTCTTCCCTAGACTATAGTGATATTCACCTTCGATCCGAGAAAACACTAACCAAGGAAAAAACTTGTATTAGTATTGAATATTTAAATGAGGAAGTCCCAAATGAATAATAAGAACAAAAATAATCTTAGGAACCTTCAAAATCTCAGAATTCCCACCTTGAACTTTAGGACCCACCCTATCCTGAAAGGCTAAACTGAGAGAAACCTTTTACACATCCTGAGTTTGATTTCCTATGAGAACTAAAAAATGTGTGTGTCAAAATAACACTATTTCAAGAAATCAAGGATGTACCTATTTATTCAAAAGAAGTATGAGATATTTTTTTGAGAAAACCCAGTAGGAAATGAAGGGATCCCCAAACCTTTCATGTCATGGGAAAACTGTCAGACCTAATGATGGGGGGAGTTCTCGCAAATAAATATTCAGACCTTGACAGTCTAGTCGTCAATGTGAAAATCAACAATACACTTATTAGTAACACATTGATAAACCTTGGGGATGCCATCAATGTTATGACACATGAGACCATGCAAGTCTTAGGTCTTACATGCCTTAGTGAAACCCCCACTATACCTCAACTCACTTATAGATCAGCCATTAAATCAGAGGGAATATTAGAAGATGCAATGATCTCTATGGATTTGTGAGAATATCTTGCTGATTTCATAGTCCTACAACCAAAAACCTCTTCGGGTGAGTATCCTCTAATCCTAGGATGACCTTGGCTAGCCAATGTTGATGCCTACATCGATTGCAGGTAAGGAAATATGACCATCTCTCATGGGACATCCACAAAACAGTTAACCCTCTACCCTCCCGCTAAACCCCAACATAGACTTAGAAACACCACTTTGGGTTGATGGGGAAGAGAGTGAGGAAGAAGGAGAAGCCCATCAATTCCTCTCCATATATCAATACGTAGCCATAAGAGATAAAATAGAGGACTATGAAATCAACGATTTTATAGCCTCTTCCTCTTCCTCTATAAACACACACATTCTCAAACATGTTATACAAGAAGAAACTCAAGTTTCTTTAGCCTCAACAAGCATTTCACCCATCAAACACGAATCCACTGGAAAAATATCAAGGATCCCTTATAGAAGCAATATAAATCATCCCAGATAAAACCTTGAAAATCAATAAAGGACTAACTGAACAACAAAAGGAGTGACTGGTTCAAGTTTTGCAAAAGCATAGTGATGCGTTCACGTGGAATTACTCTGACATGAAGGGAATCCATCTTGACCTATTAACACATCACACATATATTAAGGAAGGAGACAGACCCATTCGTCGACCCCATCACCAGATGAACCCGACATTGAAAGACATAGTGAAAGAGGAGCTACAAAAAGTACTCACAACCAACTTCAATTATCCCATTTCTAATAGCCAGTAGGACCATCAGGAGGGGTCGTGCAAGGTGCCTCTACAACACCATTTCATGGTCTTGTTCAGTACCATGCCTTCCCAAATCATCAAGGAGGCCAAGATTAAGAGTATTTTGAAATATGTCAAATCCATGGTCACTCCCCTAGGCACTCCCCAATCCTACAAAAGTACACCCATGTTTTGAATAGAGTATAATGTGAATTTTGTGGGTTACCTACTCACACTACCAAGAAATGTCACACTTTGGATTCTCTTGTGGATATATTAAATCGATTTACATTTAGGGTCGATGAATATCCTCAAGGGTTTGGAGGAGGTAGCAGAGGCGGGGGGAGGATTTCAGGGTGGATAGACTAGAAGAAGAGGGACAATTTGTTGTTACAATTTTGATGAACAAGGGAACCTCATGAGAGATGATATTCTTTCATGAAGAACTTGGTGTGAACATTGCAGAAACAACAACCATGCCACTGAGGATTGCCTTGAATTGATTGCAAAATGGGAAGATCGCACGAGGCAACGAGGTGCCAATTTAATAAATTATAAGACTCGACCTATCACTACAGAAAATGAACCCAATATTAGCATTATTAATCGAGGAGGAACAAGGACTGGTGTTGATATTGAAAATTCTAATCAAATTAAGATTTAGAAAGAAGTACCAGAGGATGCCCAGTATGATCCCATAAGGCAGAAGGAGTTCTTCCAGAACATAGTAGAAATGTTTTGAAAAATTTCTAATCCCGCAATGCCAATCGTCATGGAACCAAGATTTGAGATTCAATCAAGAGTCGAAGAAAATGCGCTTGTACAGAAGGACCTTGCAACAAAATCACAAAAGATTATTGATTTATGGTTCCAACTCTTTTCCAACATTTTGGATGACGAACAGTCACTAAGAAGTTGCAGAACATGCTCAAGGGGACTTTAGAGACTGAAGGGATCCTAGAGGAGATGATTGCTTCTAATATTCCGGAGAGGAATACAAGTAGAATATATAGGAGAAAGAAAAGATCTGGAAGAGAATTTAGACTAAATTCCCACATCGACATCTATGAAATTAGTGATGTTATGTTAGATTTGGGGTTTGATGTCAACATACTACCAAAGAAGACTTGGGAAGCCATGGGTAATACCAAGCTTGTCTATTCATCTATTTAGTTGCAGATGGATAATGAGTATTGTATATAACCTTTTGGGAGGATGCAAAACATTGAAGTTGACTTAGCTAGCATAAAAAAAATAGCATACTTTGAGGTCATGGAAATAATGGAGGAGAAGGATCTGTACCTAGCTCTATTGGGTATTGACTTGGAATATGAGAATTACGTTGTTATAGATCTCAAGAAGGAAATCATGACCTTTGAAGCGAATGGTATGAAAGTAACCCAACCTATAAACCCATATCAAGGTCCTCGATATACTGATCCAACTGAGGAAAATATGGAATAGGATGTTCTAGATCAAATCTACACTCTGACTATAGGAAAATGAGAAAAATCCATTAACCCTACCATAGATGGATCAACAAGATGGTAGAGAATTCAGTCTGCAAGTGAAGGTTCAAAGGAAACCTTTGATAATTGGAAATAGGGAAGGTATAATAAAATTTTCAAGATGTTGCATCACTATCAAAGAAACTAGGTGGATCAGAACAGAGATTAAAGAACACCCTTTTATGATGGAAATTCAGATTTACGCAGCTTTCTAGTTGATTTGGAAGAAAAAGTTGAAGTAGAACAAAGAATCTCAGTACTTGATATTGCATTAAAATCATCTCCAACTAGGTGGTGGGCCATGATTAAGAAATCTTTGACTTCTTGGGATGAGATCAAAATCGCTCTAAAATATCGATTTATCCTTCCCTTGCAAGTCAACCAATGGGTCATCTGATCCACAGGAGCATGTTGCACATTGTATTAAGGTATGGGAAGCTACACAAATTCCTTCTCAATTTTGGGTACATCAATTTATTTAGTCATTGGGACACATTCCAAGTGCTTGGTACATGCATGAAGAGACAAGATGACAAACTGCTTGCTGGGAAGCACTTCAATGCCAGTTATGCCATGATTTCTCATTTTTGGGTAAGTCTCTTGAACTCACGTTCCTGATGCAACAAATTAAGAAACTTCTTTTTACTAATGAATTTAAGCCCACACATCCACCTCTGTCCTGTCCTAAACATGAATACCTATTTTCTCATAGCCTTCATCCATCCCCTACACAAATACTTATGGCACATAGTAAGGTTGATACATACCCTAAAGATCTCGATGACCTAGAGGACCTTAGGCATTTTATATTTAAAGAATCTGAAGGGACTAGATTTGTTAAAGACACCATGTCGGATGATGTCAGCAGTTCCTATTCCGAACCTCTGAGATTGAGAAAAATAAAAAATATAGAGAGTAAGGAGCACCCTAAGATAAAATCTATAGGTGATTATTGGGACAAACTGACTGTGACAGAAATACAAGCTTTGTTGTGGGAATATGAGGATTTGTTCCCTAAACAATTTTCATAATATAAAGGTATTAAGGGAGACTTAGGGGAGATGAAGATAGAGCTAAATCCTGAATCCAAAATGGTCAAACACATGCCATACCATTTGAATCCCAGAGTCAAAGAGAAGGTGGAGAAGGATATTGATAGAATGTTAGCAGATGGGTTGATTTTCCCCATGGATGAGGCCAAGTGGATCAGTCCTATCATAATACGGAGCAAGAAAGTTCTTGAGGGTATACGTGTTTGTGTGGATTACAAGAGATTCAATGATGCATGTGTACATGACCCTTTTCCCACTCCTTTCAACGATGAGGTCCTTGATCAAGTGGTGAGGAATGAAGCTTATTCTTTTAGAGATGGTTTTTTTGGGTATCACCGTGTTAGAATTTCATAGGAAGACAAGAGAAATACTACATTCAATACCGAGTGGGGATCATTTAACTATAATTCCATTCCTTTTGGGCTCAATAATTCCCCAATGGTGTTCTCTCTGATAATGATTGAAACCTTCGTCGACTTCACTCACAAGTTTCTTGAAGTCTATGTGGATGATTGGAACATGTACAACCTATTATCGCACAATTTTTACTTTCATCAAAGGAGATGTTAATGGAAATAAAATTGGCGTAACTGGAGGTTATCCTATCACTATCACCTCAATAGGATGCCTCTTTCTATTTAGGGTTGATGGGCCAGGGGAGATGTCCCCGGTGAGCTGGGGGTTTGAGAAGGAAATATTAATATGTCTATGAAAATTTCCCCTCTCACAAGTCACACTGATAAAAAAGTACAATGGTTTTAAGCGATGAAGTAGTGAAGTATCAAGGTGTACCTGCCCGAAACAAAGAAACAAGAAAATATATCTTTCTCAAGTACAACGTGCTGTTAGTACTTCATAAAACCACAAACTTTATAAATAAAAGAAAATGGATGATATAATGGTGAAGAAAACAGAAATTTGTAGCAGCAATATTTATGAGACAATAGCTTCACAACAAGTTCCTTAAAATGGCTTCAAAATGACCAAGAATTATCAATCATTAACATCAAAATACTAGCATTTGTCATAAGCAAGTAAGGCAGTGCATTAATCAAAATTTTCAATTTCTTTTAGATTCTTTTAGTGTGGAAAAATATGGTTGTAGCTTAATTTAGTAACAACAACAACACAATTAGTAGATTAGGCTATTCTAATGTTAGGAGTGGTTAGTAGAGAGCTTAAGGTATAGGTTTTTTATGGTGGTTTTTATCAATCACTCAATAGAAAGTATTAGATTAGTGCCTTTAGGGTGAAATGTAGTCTTTTAGGTGGAAGAAAATATTGAAGGAAAATATGATAGTAAGAGAACCAAAGACAAGATATCTCAATAGTTGAAGTGTTGGTAACCCAAGGCTTCAACTATCAAACCATAGGGGGGAAATAGCTACTAGGGTGTAGGTAACCCTAGGTCCTAGTAGTTTTCCTCCTCCTTTAGATCAAGGATGAAGTAATGATGGCTTATATGAAGAAACAATGTGCTAGGGTGTTGCAATGACAAGGCCCTTAGCAAATGCTTCAAGAAAATGGGTTTCTTGGCAAAATCTAGTAGGTGAAAGTTATTAAGGCAAGGACAATAACATGTGCTTATCCTCCTAGGGTTTTAAGCTAGAAATTTCATAATATTAATGTAAATGAAATATAAACATAACTATAACCATTCATTGCAGAAATATTACTTACATTCATCAAGAATGTGAGATCGGAAGAG
>CBVK0100146541.1:0-12190 GCA_900067695.1 Picea abies | reverse complement strand
AGAACGATTGGGGGGGGGGTCCAGAAAAGCTTTTCAATCGTAGATCTGAGCAACATCATCTCATCCATTCATTTGTGCATTGTATTTAATCTGTGAGTGCAAAATGATATTTTCTCTGAAACTTAGGATAAGTGCATTATGTGGGTTTTCCTAAATTTTCCCTGTTTTCATCACCATGGGGGTTAGACATCAAACCTTTAAACCTCAAAGATATGGTTCAACATCGATCATCATGCCTGTTTTATTGAGATAAAGCAAACTACCCTGTGTTCTAACCTAATCACCTATAACAATTAACCTAGATTAAACTGTTGGACTAAGAAATTACTCTATCCCGGGGTTATTTGACCAAGATTAGACAGTTTGGTCAAATTTATTCACTAGCTAACCTAATTTGCTTGGCTAAGATTAAACAATTTAGCCAAGTTTATTCACTACTCCTATCAACATCAATTTAAAGGACTTGGCCATGTTTAAACTGTATGAACCAAGTCACTGTTATTGGATGGGGCTTTATCCAATTTCTTCTATGCCCTCTTTTATTCTTTTTCTCAAATTATTTGCAGAATGGAAAATCATTTGACAAACAAGACACTAAAGTTATAACATTTCAGTCACCAGTTGATCCTATAAATTATAGGGTTATAATAGTGGCTCCACCTGTGGATGGTACTCTCCTTGTGAAGTGCCAAGAATCCTGCTTCCTGATGTTCTGAAATTTTTTCTTCATAGTAGCCTTTGTTGTTTGATTTGTTTTATTTTTGAAAATTTGATGATAATGTTCAGTGGCTTAGGGCCTTCTCTGCAGGCTTCAACCATCTGATCAAAGTTATTCACTCAAAAACTTGTAAGCATAATGAAATGATTTGTACAATGGAAAGGTGAGACTGAAAGTCCCTACTGAGGAGGTGAATAGTGCTTCAACATTCTGCCATTCACATGTCCTCCTGGAAGATTGGTCCCATCGCTGTTGTTGAGCAGAAAAGCATTATTCCCTTTGAATGTGTGAATTATGTAAGGTCCCTTCCATAAACTGTTGAATTTTCCATGCTTCCCCTTATCTTCATTTCGGGCATCCCATCTCAGAACTAGGTCACCTAGCTCAAAGTCATCTTCTCTAGTTCTTTTGTCGAAGATATTTTTAATGCTCTCCTAGACAACCTGAGTTTTGTTGTATACTTCTTCTCTAGACTGTTGCAAATGGATCATCTGGTTTATCCTTCTTTGGGAGTCGTTTGGCTCGGCTTGCATCTCTTGCAACAGTTTCATGACAGGAACCCCTAAGGAGGTAGGAAAAACTGCTTCAATCCCATAGATCAACTGATATGGGGACATACCAATTGACCTCTTGGTGGTCAGTCTATCGGCCCACAGTGTGAAAACTAGTGTGCTATGCCATGATTTTTTGTTTTCTTGCAACGTCTTCTTAATAATGTTCACCAGGGTTTTATTGAATGACTCTGCGAGCCTGTTTCCCTGAGGGTAATAGGTTGTGGAATGCCCCAAACCAATATGGTACTGGTTGCAAAAATCTATGAGCTTCTTAGATCGAAAAGCAGCTGCATTGTCAGTTATAATCTTTCTAGGACAACCAAAACATGACAAGATATTATTTTCTAGAAATTTAATAATGACAGAATCAGTAGCTTGCCTGCTTGGTACAGCTTCGATCCATTTTGTGAAATAGTCTGTAGCAGTGAGAATCCACCTATGTTGGCCCGAAGAGGGAGGATGTATTTCTCCGATAAAGTCTAATCCCCATTGCTGGAAAGGATCTTCAACAGAGATTGGTTTCAGGGGCAAATGAAGGAGTTTCCTTTTGCCCTCAAACACTTGACATTTATGACACAAAGTCACTTTCTGATGCACATCAATGAATAGTGTAGGCCAATAGAACCCAGCTCTGAGAATTTTATTAGCTATGGTCTTCCAGCTCAAATGACTGCCACAGTCTCCTACATGAAAATCCTGCAATACTCTGTCAGCTTCATCCTTTAACAGACAATTCAACAAAATACCTCCAAGATCCTTCCAATAGAGATTTCCTTCTAGAATGCAAAATTTTAATGCTTTCAATTTCAAAAACCTAGATTTAGTTTTGGTCAGACCAGGGGGAGCTTGTAAGTTATGCAAAACAAATATTAGGTCTGCGTACCATGGAGAGTTCAGAAATACCTCTTTCACGCTTGGAGTCGCCTGCTCTCCCTGTTCATCTATTGCAGCTAAGAAATTAATATCAAGAGCATGGAAATTGGATTCAGCCATTAACTTTGCTAGTCCTTGACCTTTAATCAATTTAGTAGGCTTAATCTCTATGTCATACTCTAGAATGATAGCAATCCATTTTCCTCTTCTTTCGTCTGGATTGTCCTGGGTTAAAATGTCCTTTACTACTGCGTTCAGAACGTATGCGATGGTGTGGGAATGGAGAATATATACTCTAAAATCCTTTATGGCTTTTACCAGGGCAAAATCTTGTTTCTCCATTATTTTATAATTCAAAGCAGCATCTCTTAAAGATTTACTGAAAAAGGATATGGGTTGGTCATACCCTTCGCTATTTTTCTATAGTAATACTACTGCAATGGTATGTTCAGAAGCGAAAGAAAAAAGGTAAAAATCTTTGGTGAAATCAGGACTGATCAAGACTAGAGCATGAGTGAGTGCATGTTTAAGTTGTTCAAAAGACGGCTTGGATTTAGAGTCCCATTTTATTTTTGTGTCCTTTTTTAGCATGTTGGTGATGTTTCTGAGAAGCTCAGCCAGGTTAGGTATGAATCTTCTTAGAAAGTTTATTTTTCCAATGAAAGATTGTAACTCTTTAATATTCCTTGGGTGTTCCAGTTTTTGAATGGCTTCTATTCTACTGGGATCTATCTTAATACCGTCCTTAGAGATTATGTGCCCCAACAGTTTTCCTTCCTCTAATCCAAAAAGGCTTTTCTTAGGATTCTGAGAAATCCCAAATTTCCTGCATTTCTCAAACACTCGTCTGAGATGTCTTAAGTGCTCGTCATCGGATTGGGAATAAACAGTTATGTCGTCCATATAAATGACAATAAATTTGCCAAGTTCTTCCACAAAAGTGATGTCCATCACTCTTTGTAAAGTGGCCCGAGCGTTCATCAACCCGAAAGGCATTTTCACGTACATGAAGGTACCCCAAGGTGTTGTGAAGGTTGTTTTCTCTTGGTCATCTGGGTGAATGAGAACTTGGTTATAGCCTGAGAAACCATCCAGTAAGGAGATTCGGATGGATCCAACTACCTTTTGTAATATGTGGTCCATTTTTGGCAATGGGTAGTTGTCTTTTAGGGAAACCTTGTTCAGGTTTCGGAAATCAATGCAAAGCCTGATTTCCCCAGATTTCTTTTGGGTTGGGACCAGATTTGAAACCCATTTGGAAAATTGTAAGGGAACTATGATTTTAGCATCATACATCTTTTTGATTTCTTTTTCTATCGGGGGAAGTAACTTGGGATTGATTCTCCTAAGTTTCTGTCCGAAAGGTTTTTGATCTTCTTTTATCGGGATCCTATGTTATATGATGCTTGTGTCATAAGACTTCAAATCTTCATAACCCCAAGCAAACACGTCTGAATATTCCTTGAAAAATTCAATGTATTTGAGTTTATGCTCAGGGGGTAAGGATTTGGAAAGTTTTACTATCCTGGATTTCTCTTTTGTCCCTATGTTAACATCTTCAACCTCTTTCCCACTGGCTTCAATTTTAGGTTTTTTAGCTACATCATTAAAATCAAATAAGTCTTCTAATGGAACTAAACCCCTAGGCAAAACATTACTCTTTAAATGCAAAACATCAGACTCTATCTCATCTTCACCTAACTCTCCTGAATCTATTTTATTTACACTATCATTTCCAAAAATAGATTTATCCACATTTTCATCATCATTTTCTAAGTCTATGTTTGTACACTCGAAATCATTTTTACATTGTAGAAAATCTTCAATTTGATCATTGTTCCCAAATCCCTGCCAGTCTCTGATGTTGTCCGGGATAGTCGGTCTTCACTTCACCTCCACCGTGTATGGGTGAGTGGAATGAAAAGGTATCTTGCATGTAGTTGTTGACGTAGCTAACCCATCTGCTAAAATGTTCTGTCCCCTAGGCATCACTTGCAAATCAACTTCAATGAAACATTTAAGGGCATCCAAAACAACATTTCTATAATCTCTAAGCCTGGGATGTTTTGTTGCATAGTCACCTTTAATTTGTTTGATAATTAATTCAGAATCGCCTCTTACCATGATATGTTTGGCACCAACCTTCTTTAGTAGTTTCAGGCCGAGCATCAAAGCTTCGTACTCAGCTATGTTGTTAGTGCATTGAAAATTCAGTTTGTAAGAATGGTTTTACGAATAACTGGATTTGTGATTGTGCAACCAAACTCCCACTCCAACTCCTTCTTTGCTTACAGCTCCATCGAAATCCATGCTCCAGAAATCTGCTTGCAGTTCTTCGCTTATTACGAGTTTCTTCCCTTTTTCCTCGGTGATTTCTTGGTCTTCGTTCGGGTCAAATGTATCTTCTTCTAGCTGAGCGATTTGTTCTCCCATATCGTCATCGTTATACAGGATGAAGGAATCTAGATCAGAGTGAGCAGAGTACAGAGGATAATTATGTGGTTTTTCTTGGCTGTTGACCATATATTTCATTAGCGTCTCTCTGTATAGTTTTCTTTGTTGCCCGAAAACTAGGATGGTGGCATACGACATATCCAACTGCAAAGTACCTTTCAACTTAGCCCCCCAATACTTGGATAGCAACATACCATATTTCGAGGGAATGCCCACAACTACCACATCCATAACCATGCTTTTTGCTGGAATCTGAACTAGGGTGATACACAAGTCCTTGATCAACCCGATACATCTGACTTTGCTGGAGTTAAAAGAGTGTAAATCCTTGTAAGGTCTGGTGACCTCGAGTCCCAGTTTTTGCATCACTACTTTAGGCATCAGGTTATGAGAAGCACCCGAATCTAACATAACATTGTGCAGAATCAGGTCGTGTATATTAAGGCTGATGTAAAAAGGAGTGACAAAACCAGTGTCAGTCTGACCATCAACTTTAGGGCCAAACAGGAGTTTAGGTTGATCATCGGTAAGATTCACCGTGTTCGAATGATTCGTCGATCCAATGGTTAAGGCCTTTATGCCTATATCAGGCTCAATGCTCAGCGCCTTGATCACCTGTGATCGGTAAGCATCCTAACTCATAAACTCGAAAAGGGGAATGGGAATTTTCACTTTTGCTAATTCCCCTTCGAGGCTGAAAGGAGTAGGTGCTCTGCTTTGGTTCAACATTTCTGATTTGTCCACCATAGTTTTTTGAGCAGAAGTACTTGGTTGATTCGTTGATGAAACCTCAGTCTGTGTTGATCTTTGTAAAATGGTAGGGTTTCTTTTTGCTGGAGTTTCAACATTACCTTTCTCGGGGATCTTCTTCGTAGAAGGCTTAGGGGCTTTCTTGGTTTCGACTGTTTTCTTCATTTCGGTTACCTTTTTTGGGGAATTTTCGTCTGTCTTTTTACTTCACAGATTGTATTGTCTGTGTACCTCCATAATGGCATTTTCAAATGCCTGTTGTTCAGTTTCTTTGGCTTCCTCACTCACCTATGTTTGAGAAAGAAGGAAAAGTTCTTGCTCTTCCTGAGTAAGAAAAATGGCTTCATTATCGTGAATGCCCATGAAGTTTATGTGTGTGTCTTCTAATTCTTCAATTACCTCCTCACCCTCGTCGACATAATTTTCCTGTAGGGGTGGTTTGATCTATTGATCAGGACCCCTCTATTCTCTTTGATCCCTAGGATCTCTCTGCCTGATTTGAGGAGGATTTCTTTTGAAGTTAGGATTATGAATTTGTGGAGCAGGTTAGTTTTCTCTAGGAGGATTTCTTTCGGTTACAGTAAGTCTCTCCATAATCCTCTCCACTGCTCTAGCTAAGGAATCTAGTTTGGCATCAAAAGAAGATGTGGAAGGTTCCTCTTTAATCATGACTCTCCTCTCCATCCTCTGTTGTGCCCTTTTAGCCAAAAGGTTGGCTTCTACACTTATTGCGCTTTTCTGCATGTCCTCCAGGGTGGTGGAGTTTCTTTCCCTTAATTGATACGACATATCAACGTCAAAACCGTCAGTGAATTTTATCAATGCCAAACCTTGTGGGGGTTTAATATTAGCTAGAATCACATTGCGTAGATTGTTGAAGAGGGTGCAGTAGTCTTGTACTGTCTCTCCTTGATTCCTTTTGATGTTTTCATATTCTGACAAGATTCAGAGAGTATTTTTCTTTACCTCCCATTTGTCCAGAAAACTTCTTTGAAACGTTGTAAGGTTGACCACTGAAGCAACACGTAAGCCTTTATACCATTTCTTAACATCCCCAGTCAGAATCTGTGCAAAAAGTCTCATTTGAACGTCAGCTTCATCCACTTCCTACAAGTCAAAATAGTTATTCATTTTATCAATGTGTTGTTGTGCGTTCAAGGGCCCTGTACCATCGAACTATGGGAGTCTTGTTTGATAATCCTGGGGCATGTTGTGTAAAGGTGAAACCAACACCAAGGGAGCATATATGGCCCCCATGATAGGTGGAGGGGGTGGAACAACAACCTGAATGACAGGTGGGGCGGTGGCAGAAAATGAGGAGGATGAGGGGCTAGCTGGCACATAGTGAGCGGTTTGAGGTTTTGTAGTGGGAGATAGTACTTCAGGGGTCCGCAGTTGTAGGACGACTGGATCTAAAATGGTTTCAATCACAAAGATATCAGATTTCATTCTAAAAAGGATTTGTTCAAAGATTGTGTCAAAGTCAAGATCTTGAAGGGCAACAAGTTCCTCTGGAAGAGAAGGGGACCTGTGAAGGGGACTATGACTCCCTGAACCTTCTGCAATGGTCTTCTTTCTGAGTAACTGTTCTGGATTATCAATTGCTATCGCAGGTTCTGGGTCTGGGTGGGATCGAGTATAAGCTCTTTTAGGAGCCAGATTTTTTAATTTTATATATTTTTAATTTTTATGAATCTGAAATTACTATGTACAAGCATTTAACAACATCTGAACATTATTTCTTTCTCAGATTTATAATTTTTTCAGAAACAAAATTTTCTTCTAGGGAAAAAGAAAACGTGGGGTTGAATGTTTGTTCAGTTCCCCAGTATGGTCGCCACTATGTTAACGCTCTGTAAATTCCCAGAGGTTGTCAGAGTAGAAGAAATTTACAAGAGGTAACTTTATCCAACCACTTCGAAACTTGACTCTATCACTACCAGCTTTAGAGAGGGATCTCTCTGTATGATTTAGCTATGTTTTAACTTTAAGATATTAGGCTAGTTAAATAAAATAAGATTGAAAAGTTTTTCTTTTGTTTTTGTTAAGTTGGCTGAAAAGAGTTTACGCTTCCATTGGGCTATGGGGTCTATATTATAAAGATGGAAATCTAAACAAAAATTAAAAGATTCTTTTCACAGGGCAAGATAATGCATTCATTGGATTCTTTAGCAGTAAAATGATGAATAGCAGAAAAGATGAGAATACAAATTAAAGTAAAGAAGCATTTGAAAATTTCTTTACTGTAATATAAAAAAGATAAACATTAAGATCTTTCAAAGCCAGAAACAGGGTATACAAAGATAAATCTTGCAACATGCGCTACTTTAAAAGATTAGATTAGAAAACAATATGACAACTGAGAGAGAAAAACATTTAACATAGAAAAGAATAACATCGCCAATAAACAACACGCGAGAATCCTGTGAAATGTCCCTTTGTATTACTGGAAGATCTCTTGACAAAAATTACAGTCTTTCTAGCTTACAGGGCGTAAAGATCAACCCTCAGTACTTCAAAGTTTGAAGTATTTATAATCAAAAATTACATACGATCCTGTCATTAAAGATCAGGACGTGGCAGCTCTAAATTTAGCTAACTAACTCAACAAAATACAAAATTTCAGGAACTGTTTGATGATGTGTTGAAACTTCATGTTGATTTTTGGGGTAAACCATTGGTGAGGCCTCTGCACGACCTCATCTGACTGGATAGTTGACTAGGCTTGGACACCTTAGCTCTTACTCGATCAGATTGCATAACTCTTCCCATCGAAGGTTACTGGGAATGCTGACTTTGAGCAATCTTCGGTATACTTCATCCATCTCTGTATATTTGGAAAAAGTTGGCTTGATGATAAAAATGTACTGGATCTCATGCTGTATGCTGATGTCTGACTGGAAAGATTCTAAGAATGCCTTGCTTGTGATATTGCCCTGTATTCCTAAGAATTTCGAACTATCTTTAGCCACAGTGGCTAGTTTCTTTTTATAATTAGACAATGTCATTAACTTGTCATTTATGACCCTTAAGCCAGGGAGGCCTTTCTTCTGCAGAGCTTCAATTTTTCTGAAAAATATTTGCACTCCTATGTCCATAGCCTGAACCTTTTCCTCTAGTTGTATCATCAATCCTCTCTTGGTCAGGACCTTCTTGACCTCGAGGATGGTTTCTGTCCTATCTTCAATTTTCAACTCCTCTAACTCTTCTCTGGTTTTTGAATTCAGGAATTTAATGATCTCAGTGGCTTCTGTGGGTATCTCTCTCAATTATCCTCTTATCTTTTCAATCTCCTGCTTGCTTCTTTGCACCAGTTCGTTCTACTCGAACATGATTTGTACCATAGGCCATATTTCATTTATGGATTTGGTGATATCCATGCAGACATTTTCCTTGACCTCAGGGAGTTTTTTGCCTGCCACTGTTTTCTTTTGAAGCAGTTGCAATTCTTGTTTGATCTTGTCTGATGTTTGTTTCTCCTTGGAGTAGCTCGCTTGGTAAGAAGACTTGAGTTCTTGAAGGTTCTCAACCTCCTTTTTAAGTCTGCTAATCTCTGTCTCTTGCAAATTCATCTCCTCCATGGATTTTTCCAGTTCTACTGTCTTCTCCAGAGCTGTCAGTGGAGTTGCTGAGGGAATTTCTACTGCATATGTTGTTCTTACTCCTGTGAGTTGAATTGTGCTCAATGGAATGACCTCCATGGGCTTTGATTGTTCCTTCTCTTTCAATAGTTTTTTCAATTCTGCTTCCATCTCCTTCAACTGTGCATTTTGCTCCATGATCAGCTTGAGCATCTCATCCTTTTCCCCTTCTGTCTCAGCTATCTCCTTTGCCTGTGAATCTTCTGTTGGTGGCAGTTTCAACTGTTTCCTCAGAGATTCTATATCGACATTTTTCTTTTTAAGCATCTCCTCGACTTCTTTCACATTCGAGGGATCATACCCGATCTTGAGGACTAGTTCTTCCAATGTCTTAATTCTGTTATCCTTTGCAAAGGATGATATCTTTTCTAATTTCAGCTGTGTCTGGATATTGCACAGAGATACTTGTAACTTGGAGGAAGTAGTAGAATCATTTTCCAATGTGGAGAAAACCATTTCTCCAGTTTGCCTATGCAAATCCATTTGATTAGCAGGATGCACATCTTTAGTTTGAAATTCGAATGTTGCCCTTTTGTAATCGGTGGTTATTTTTGGGTCTAACACCTGTGCTTGCAGAAACACCATGTGCATTCTACCCTTTTCAATGTTGAATGCAGACAACAGTATGTTTTGTGCAATTGATGTTTGCTTCAAGAACTGAGCATAAGTACTACTGGTTAGCGTCTGATTCTTCTTTTTGATCATATCATACTTCTCAAAAACACTCAATTTTTGTCCTATTTTGCTCGGTTGGTTGACTGGTGGAGTATCAGTGGGTTTCTTGGAAAAAACTGTAGACATGATCTGTTTGCTACTTGTGCCAAGAAGTGACCGACCATCCTTCATAGTTGCAGTGGATTGGATTCCCTTTTCACCAGCCGTGTCAGGTGCATGACTAGTTTTTGGTCTTTTGGTGTGCAATTGGAAATCTTCAACCGAGACTTTGGTGATGGAAGGCGAGGTATCCTTCCTGGGTATTTTCTCCTTGGGAACCTGTGGTGTATCCGTCTGTGAGATAGTGACCGAAGGGTCCTACTATTCTATTTCAACCAGGGTGTTCGATTCCCATTCTGTTTGATTCGCGAATTTTTCTATCTCAGGCTTGGGTGTATGAACATATGGAATGTTTTTATTTTTAATCCTCATCTCTGAAATTATCCTGCATGGGTCATAGTGCCATATGAAAATGACTTGCAACTTCATTTCTTTTAGCAATCTGTCAGCTTCCTCTCCGGTGCCTCGGCTATTGCAGATGAAAGATCCTATTTTCCCTTTGATTCTAAGTTGCTGCTTCTTTTTCAGAGACATGAAATGTATGTCATCTGAGTTAATCATTTGCCTTATGTACTCCAGAGAAAATATCCTCATGGGTAGGTACTTGGGCAGTCTGTATGGAGCCAACTCGCATCCATAATCTCTGATCTTAGTGTGATTTTGGTAAAGATACCAATCACCAGTTTTAGCAAGATTTGAGAGGTGTAAGATCCTCTGAATCTCCTCGTTTATTCTTGGCTTGGGTCTGCCACTGAGCATGCTCACCATTGGATGGTAAAACTGATCGACAAATTGTTTGAAACTGAATTCTGTAGAATTTTTCCTTAGTAGTGAAGTCCAAGCTGTTACTGCCTGTGGCCTTCCGTCTTTGTCCATATTCTCCATTGAGAAGGAGAATTTATCTGCTTGAAAGAAAGTGAACATGTAAGCCAATATTGAGGAATACCAGAACATGCCCTCTGTGGTGAAATTTGAGAATTGTTCATGAATATTGTTCACCAGGAAAGTACTGAAGTCGAACTGAGTGGTGGGTCTCTTATTGGTGGAGAAAATGGATAGAAAACCCAATATGGGTTCATCCACCCATTGATCCGAAAAATACCCTAGCAGGGTGACGATATGACCTGGTTTCCCTTCACTGAGAACAATGAGGAAGGATAAGGGGGATTTGTCTTAGGGAGCTGAGCGGCCTATGAGAGAAAAAGCTCGAAAATATGAACTCTTTGGGGGAATGATAGTTTTTGGTATAGTTCTGTGATGACTTCAAGATTGAAAGGGGAGGAGGATTCAACTCTGGGTATCTACATCATTTGATCGATGGCTTCAGGTGTAATAAAAAACATATTTTCTCCTGATGAAGATACTATGGCTCTCTGATCAGGAATGTAGTGGGCCTGGCATTTGAGGGCGAATTCAGGGAAATGGTGAACCTGGGGGAAAAGATATAGGGGAAGATTTGATTCCTAGAGTCCAATTTCATCACTCTGGTCCAAGAAAATGTCCTTTAGCCATGACTGTAAATCTGCGAAGTTGAATTTGCATCTGGTATCTACGATTAAATGATCTTTATCAGCCAAATGAATCCTGTCGAGATCGACATGAGGCGGGAGGAAAGGATTTTCCTCCGCTTCTACTTTCTTTAATTTTGGCGCCATCACTATCAAAATACCTGTAATTAAAACAAAACTTTAGCAAGGACGACTGTGGCTTTGGACAACTGACTGAAACAGAGAGAAAACGGGGAAAAATACTCTCCGGTGCGACGACAGGGTAAATGATGGGGGAATGAAGGGTGAAGGTAGTTTTGAGAAAATGGATACCTGTTGGGTGCAGGAGACAACTCAGCAGGCTAAAAGATAGGTTAGCCTGTAATAAATTGCGAACGGGTCATTTGGAGTGTGAGATGGCAGGAGACAATGAATGACAAATACGACTAAGTGACATGGAGGGAGTTGATTGGGACTTGACCATGGTGAAGGGACTTGTAACAGGGTGAAAGGACTGACAGAGTAATGAGATGTGATCTTTAGGGGAAAACATGGAAGATGATGTCATGGGGTGATAGGGTATGTTAGACCGTGGTAAGTGGGGGGAGTCTGAACCAATGGATTCCTGCTACGTAGAGGAAAGGAGCCCACTAGAAAAACAATCCATTCTGGAACCCCCCCCGGGGGGGGGGGGGTTCTAAAAACTACCATCAGCCGTCCATCAGTGCGCCTGCTCCTGGATCGTAGATCTGTGTGCGATGTTTAAACAATATTTTGGACCCCCCCCCCACACCGTTAAAAGCAGAACAGTCAGGCGGGTCCAGAATTCAATCTCAGCTGTGAATATAAGCACTGGCGCCTCAGCCGTTTAGATGCACGCCTTAGTTATCTCTGATTCCGGACCCCCCCTTCCCCCCCACTATTAAAGGTAGAATGGTC
>CBVK0100146533.1:0-16137 GCA_900067695.1 Picea abies | reverse complement strand
ACCGAGATCTACACTCTTTCCCTACACGACGCTCTTCCGATCTCACCCATTTTAGAGGGATTTTTTGCAAGAAGGGCACAATTACTAAGTATTTCCAGTAGGCAAGGCACAACAGTGAACGAAGATTAATTCGATTTTCTTGGAGGAGGCTAGATTTATAGGGAAATCCATTTAAAAGGTGATGGTTGGTCCCATAATGCCCCTTTTTTACAATATTGGGGGTTTATATTCTGCATAACTATTTATTTCTTCAGTTGGGTGAGTTGGTTGAAGAAGGGAACATCATTGCTTGAGGAGGTTGTGAGTTTGAAGGGTTGAACAGAGGGTTTGGCTCCCAACTTGTTCCATTTTTTATTTACATCCCCTGATCTACATTTTTGCAGTGTTTCCATACATTTTGGAGATCATCTTCAAGGAGGCCAAGATATTGACTTGCTATAGACAGAGAGGGGCGCAACAACACCATATTTGGAGGTTAATACTCATCAGGGAGAGGTATTTCTCTTGTATTTGTCTTCAGTCACTTTTGGGGAGATCTAGAAGCCTTTATTTCTCCATATTATTGTATTTGAAGGGCGCATTCATCCTTGGGTTATCTATCTCACCTTATTATACCATATCTACAAATCTACCATCTTATTATAATAAATAAAGGTCAGATATGAAGCTTTCTTGAAGTATATCTATTTTGTTTCTCTTGTATCATGTGATATATTTCTTATTGTCTTTAAAAATTCTACAAATATTTGCATAAAACACCCATAGTGCAACAAAAAAAACAAACCCTGCAAAAGAAAACAAACAACTTCAGAAAATTCAACAAGTTCCCTAGTGAATCTACTTGGAAACATTACAATGGTATCAGAGCCCATTTCCTGCACCATCCTATGCTAAAATACAGATGAACATGAGAAGAGGTCGTGGGGGACAACCAGTGACAGGTATTCTGGAAGGGGAAGAGCCAAAAGTTAGTATGGGGGAAACTCATGAAATAGAAAATGCTACATTTGAAGATGCAGAAATTTTGGCAGAAAAGGTAGCTCAGACAATGAAAGAGGCACTTTGAAACAACCAGAAGACTATACAGTGCAACCTTGAGGAAATGCAGAACCATATATCCTTGGGGCAGGAAGAACTCAAATTATCCTTTTCTAAACTTCAAAGAGGGAAAGACAAGATGATAGCCTTGATGGAGGAGTAGAGTAAACATCAAGGTATTCTCTCTCAATATCTGATGGAGGAAAGACATGGTAAAGACCCTCCCTTGTTTGGTGGAAGTCATGATGTTGGTGGATCTCATGGGGGCAATGGAAACCATGAGGAATCCATACGGAAGGTCATGCAAAGGAGCATAGGCCAAATGATGGTATACCAATCCAATTTCACACAGCTAGCAAAACCATTCCTAGGTCGTACATGCCTACCTTCCTAGATGCACAAAGAAGGGGTACTAATACCTTTGATCAAGAGAGTTTCGGAGATGAGTGGGAGATTGCAGAAAGGGAGTACAATGCCATGAGCTTGGGTTTTAGGAGAGAGGTTTCTATGGCAGAATATTTCCACCTGAAGATGAAAAGGAGATCCAAGTATCGCTACAAGGGTGATAATGAACTAGGGCGCAAGGTTGGAATAATGGAGTTATCGACCTTTGATGGATCAAAACACATCTCTGCCATAGATTGGGTGAAAAAAATGGATGCTTGCCTCCAATTGAATCCTATGGAGGAAGGGAAGGATATACATTTTGAAACATTGTACTTGATGGTGAAAGAGCATGAATGGCGGTTTCATGGAATGACCACCTTGGGCCATGGGTGCATCACTTCTTATCACAATTTCATGCAGAGGCTCATTGACAAGTTTGACAGAGAGGATCCAAATCGTCATTTCAGGGAGCTTACACAGATTAAGAAAACAAGATCAGTTGAAACCTTTATTGAGGAGTTTCAAAGAGTATCAGTTATGGTTCTGCATGCGTCAGAGTCCAGATTATTGATGATGTATATAGAGGGATTGACTGAACCAATGAGAGGATGGGTTAAGGATTTTAAGCATGTGACCTTACAATATGTTATTAAGTGCACCAAATATCTAGTTGGTGCAACTAATAAAAATATATTCACACCCAAACCTCCCATAATTTCCAAGGGTCATGAAACTGGGCTAATGGAAAAAGGAAAGCGGAATTTGGATGAAGCCACAAGAAGAGTTTTATGAAGAAAGCAACTTTTCTTCACTTACAAAGAACCTTGGCAGCCATGTCATAGGTGTTTGGGAAAGGGGAAGATTCACTATATAGAAGTGATGTCTGATAGTGAAGAGGAGATATATGATGAAGAGGGTGGAGCTATCCATACTATTCATACCAACCAAAAGGAGGAAGAATAATATTTGCATGCACAAGGTAGTGGGGAATCCTTACCCCATGATGTAGGACTCAAAAAGGTCACCATTGCTTCTATGAGTGGGGTGCCTAGATTTAACACCTTTCATATAAAGGTAATTGTATAAGGACAAAGGGAAACAATGTTGATAAATGGTCGAGATTCTCATAAATTCATTGATATGGCTATGGTAGAGAGGAGGCATATTCCTACAGTTGATTTTGAGGTCTTCTTGGTTGAGGTAGCAAGAGGGCATACTATTTCTTGTGGTAGGTACATTCCACATATGAGCTTGAATTTGGGTAAATACACTTTGACACGGAACTTTTATGTAGTGGAAACTCCAGACATTAATATCATATTAGGAGTGCAATGGATTAGCACCTTGGGGCCAATCACCACTAATTACAAAACCATGGAGATGTCCTTCAATATAGAAGAAGGAAATAGAGTCACACTTAAAGGGATGACAGGGGATTCACCTAAAGTGGTGACAGTCAAGAAAATGCATTATATATTTAGGCGAGAAGAGATAGTCTATGCAGCTAAATGTTTTATCATGGACACAAATGTTGAGACAAACAAACAACACCCTCCTGGCATACAAAGGATCCTTCACAAGAAAAAAAGGGTATTTGAACCTATTCCTCCATGACAACCACCAGACAAGGGGTTTGAACACATTATAGAATTGGAAGAAGAAGCCAAACTGGTCATCACTACACCGTACAAACACCCCAAGAAGCATAAGGACAAGATAGAAAGTGTTTTCAAAGAACCGTTAGCCATGGAGTATGTCAAACTAAGCTCAAGCCCATTCGCATAATCAGTTGTGTTGGTCAAAACGAAGGATGGGACTATGTGCATGTGCGTAGATTACCGAGCACTGAATAAGAGAACCATCAAGAACATATACCCCATTCCCAAGATATATAAATTGTTGGATGAACTGCATGGGGCGGTATATTTCACAAAAATTGATTTGCGCTCTGGTTACCATCAGATCAAGATGAGGGAGAAAGACATACACAAGACATCATTCATATGCCACTTTGGACACCATGAGTTCCTTGTTATGCCTTTTGGTCTAACCAATGCACCAATGACCTTTCAGTCCTACATGAATCGTGTGTTAACAAGCAACTAAGGAAATATATGCTTATCTTTTTTAATGACTTGATCATTTACAACAAGACTTGGGAAGAGCATCTCAAACATGTGGACCAAATTTTGAGCATTATGGAGGAGTCATTTATTTATGCCAAAGAGTCAAAATGTGACATTGGAATGACATAGGTCCTCTACTTGGGACACATTATTGGAGCAAAGGGGGTACAGGTTCATCAAGAAAAGATTCAAGCCATCATTAATTGGCCCACACCTAGGACACTTACAGAACTTAAAAGTTTTCTTGACATCTACAGTTACTACAGGAAGTTTGTCAAGGGATTCTCACAACTTTGTGCACCCCTAACTGATTTGACCAAAAAAAGGGCCTTTGAATGGAATGATGAATCCCATTCAACATTTGAGAAAATGAAAAAGGTGATGAGTACTTGTCTCGTGCTATCTCTACCTATTTTTTTGCAACCTTTCATATTAGTGTGTGATGCATCTGGGGAAGGTGTTGGATCAGTGCTCATGTAGAATAGGAATATTATTGCTTATGAGAGTCGCAAATTGAGGGGTCTTGAGCTGCTATATACCATTTATGATAAATAAATTATATCCATAATGCAGTCCCTAGCCAAATTCAAGAAACATCTAATTGGGGCTAAATGTGTGGTTAGGACAGACCATAATGGTCTCAAATACTTCCTTGCGCAGAAGGATATTAATGAAGGGAAACAAAAATGGGTAAGCAAGATCCAAGCATACAAATTTGACATTGAATATCTCAAGGGAAAGAATAATGTTGTAGTAGATGCCTTATCCAGAAGGCCTTCAACATACTCTATGTTATAAATATATGTTGATTGGAAGTCTCACCTTTTGGTAGAATACTCAAAGAACAAATTTGTGTGCGAGTTGATGGATGGAAAGATATAGGATGACAGGTACAAGATTATGAATGATATTATTTACTACAAGGGAAGAACCTGTTTAGTTCCATGATCCTCATTCAAAAAAAGAGTGCTTCAAGCATTCCATGATTCTTCATTAGCAGGGAATCAAGGATTTCTTAAAACTTATAGATAGATCATGGAAAGGTTTGCTTGGAAGGGATTAAAAGGAGAGGTTATGCGCCATATCAAATAATGTACTATTTTCCAACATAAAAAAGATGAGAACACACACCATGCAGGCCTATTACAACCCTCCATATTCCTGAGCACATGTGAGAGAGTGTATCTATGGATTTTATTACGAGTCTTCCCAAGACCCAAGGGAAGGATTGCATATTTTTGGTGGTTGATTGTTTGAATAAATTTTCTCACTTATTCACTATCTCCATGGACTTTGGCGCATCTCAGGTGGTATATCTATTTTTCAAAGAGATCTTCAGGCTACATGAAATATCCAAGACTATAGTGAGTGACAGGGACAACATTTTTATGAGCATCTTTTGGAAAGAATTATTCCGGCTAGTAGGTACTGTGTTAACCCCCAACACTAGCTACCATCCATATACAAATGGTAAAAATGAGATTGTGAACAAGTGGGTGGAGGAGTATCTCTGCGATTATGTATCAGGGCAGCAAAAAGTATGGGTCAGATGGTTTTACCTAGGAGAATATTGCTACAACACTGCTAATCACATGTCTATTGGTATGTATCCCTTTAAATATTTATACAATTATGAACCCCTTACATTTGTTGAGATTGTATTTACAGACAAGAGGGATCCTATAGCTAAACAATGGGTACAAGAGAGACAAGACATACTTAAGGAACTCAAAGATAATTTGTAAAGGACTCAAAACCAACAAAATTTATATGCTGATAAACACAGGGTGGAGCACACATTTGAGGTAGGGGACTTGGTGTACTTGAGGCTACAACCGTACAAGAAGTCATCCATTAAAAGTAATGGCAGAGAGAATATAAAACCTTGGTTCTATGGCCCATATAGAGTATAAAGGAAAGTTGGTTCAATGGCATATGAGTTAGATCTCCCACGGGGAAGCATAATTCACAATGTTCTCCATGTATCGTGCCTAAAAAGGTCCTTGGGACAACATGTTTTAGTTAATGAAGATCTACCACCCATTAATGAAGAGGTGCACTTGATCTTGATACCAGATGATATTTTGGAAGTGAGCACGAAACAACTAAGAAACATGAGCATCAAAGAATACTTGGTCAAATGGAAGAATATACCTATAGAAGATGCCTCATGGGAGAATGAATAGGTAATACAACAATCAGGTTCAGGATCACTTGTGGGCAAGCAATTTTCAGTAGGGGAGACTGTAATGTCCCCCTCCCATTGACAAGAACAAGGGAGGACTAAGTAGTCTAGTTACTCCTCTAGACTATAGTCCCATGGGTAAAAGGGGTATGAGGCACTAAAGGTCACTTAAGGAATTAAAGTTATTTTATTTAAAAATGACTTTCATGAAGAAAAGAAAAGGTTAAGTGACTTAAGTGAAAATAAAATCACAACCTTAGTAAAAATCATAAAACAACTCAAATGAGAATTAGATCTGGAGGTATAAAAGAGAGAGGGGGGGGATCACTCCTCACTCTTGTCTATTTGATCATTGTGATCACTTGAGCTATGCAGCTTACATTTTGAGATTTTTGAGTCAATAAACCCTAGAGGCCAGCAAGGAGGTGAAATATCCCTCTGTTTCCAGTCCAAGCTTGGCCAAGGAGGTGAGAGATTCCTCCCTCGCCATTTTATCTCATCCATATTCATTTTAGAGGGAATTTGTGAAAGCAGAGCGCAGTTACTGGGTATTTCCAATAGGTAGGGCGAACCAATGAATGAATATTAATTTGATTTTCTTGGAGGAGGCTATATTTATAGGGAAATCCACTTCAGAGGTGATTTTTGGTCCCATAGCGCCCCTTTTCTACAATATTGGGGCTTTATCTTTTTCATAATGATTTATTTCTTCAGTTGGGCGAGTTGGTTGAAGAAGGGCACATCATTGCTTGAGGACGTTGTGAGTTTGAAGGGTTGAACAAAGGATTTGGCTCCCAACTTGTTATATTTGTTATATATATCCCCCGATCTACATTTTGGCAGTGTTTTCATAAATTTTGGAGATCATCTTCAAGGAGGCCGAAATATTGACTTGCTATAGCTAGAGAGGGGTGCAACAACACTACATCTAGAGTTTATTACTCATCAGGGAGAGGTATTTCTCTTGTATTTGTCTTCAGTCACTTGTGGGGAGATCTAGAAGGCTATATTGCTTCATATTGTTGTATCTTAAGGGCGCATGCATCCTTGTCTTCTCTATCTCACCTTATTGTACCAGATCTACAGATCTACCAACTTATTATAATAAGTAAAGTTCAGATCTCTTTCTTGAAGTATATCTATTTTCTGTCTCTTGTATCATCTGATCTATTTCTCGTTGTCTTTAAAATTGATACAAAACTTTGCATAAAACACCCATAGCGCAGCAACAAAAACAAACCCTACAAAAACAAACAAACAACTTCAGAATATTCAACAAGTTCCCTGACGAATCTGCTTGGGAACATTACAACTTGACACCTTCAAAAATATAGTTTCATTTAGGCCTTGTTGAATAAGACCAAGGGATTTGTTTTCCTTCTTTCTATTCTCCTTCAACAAAGCTCTCTCAGGATTTTTTAGAGCCATTTATGTTGCTTGATCAGCAGGCTCTGGATAACCAATTGTAACAAACTCCCAAAGGTATTGAGAACAAAAAATTGTTCTCATTCTAATAAACCAAGAATCATAATTATTTTAAGTCAAAGCTGGAATCTGTGATTGATTCAAACTGTTGTTTGTAGCCATTTCATATCATATTCCAAAACATTGTAGTTAGTTACAATGAAGAACTAGAAATATTACTCGCTCTAGTACCACAATGAAGGATGCATGGGAGTGCTTCAGGAAACAACAAACAATTACAACAAGAATTTTAACACTATGTAACAGTACCAGTAAGCTACAACAACAGTTTTAGCCACTATTTCAGCAACAGTTTCAGCAAACAACAAAGAGCTATTACAACAAAGACTTAAGTAAACCACCCCTGCATCATAAACTAAAATCGATACTTTGTTCTGGCAGAAATAAAATAGATTTGTTCTACATAATAAGCTACAACAAACAAAGTTACAATAGAACATGGGAGTTACAACAACAAACTAAAAATCATATTATAGCAGCAAAAATCCATTGAACTGGGACACAACCAGCTGAGCATATAAGTAAATTCGGAGGTGAGAAATGTCATGTGAAAAATCATCACAAAGCAACTCAATCACTATGTTGTACTGGAAAACATTGTTTATGGTGTCACCAAGATAGATACTTCCGGAAGATAGAAACTGGCCTCCAGGTATGAAAATCACCCAAGCTGCGGAAGCAAGCCTCCGAGTGTGTCGTCTAGGAATGTCCGCAAACCCAAAGAAAACCTCTAATTCACTTGAAATATTCCACAGTAAAAAGGAATACATAAATAACTATACGCCCATAAAACGAAAAATACTAAAAACTGTATAAAAACTATACGTATGTACAAGAAGTCACCTAGACGACCAACCTAAGAGTAATACTTGAGGTAGAGCCCATTTCTAGGCTCTGCCAAGGAATTTCCCTCAAAGTCAACCAGAAGGTAAGCGCCCTTCTTTAAGACCTCTTTCATAATGAAAGGTCTGAACCACATGGGTTTGAACTTGCTTGCCCCCAGGGGATCCTTGTCTTGATCATAGACCAGGATAAGATTGCCTTTGGAGAAAATCCGAGGATGAACAAACCGATCATATTGACATTTGACCCATTTCTTATGAGCCTCGTTGGCCAAGGCTGCATCATGACGTTGCTCATCTAGTTGCTCGAGATATAATAAGTGTTCCTCAAGCGGCGAAGTGTCTGGTAGTAATTCTACTTCCAACTTTAAAGATGGGATCTGGCACTCAATAGGAAAGACTGCTTCCAGCCCGTATACAAGTTGAAAAGGTGAGAACCTGGTGGTAGTATTTACAAATGTTCGGTAGGCCCATAACGCCAAGTACAACATCAAATGCCAATTTGACTTGGCAAAATTGATCATTCGCTGAAGAATATTCTTGAGAGACTTATTCACAGCTTCTACCTGACCATTCGCTTGTGGGTAGTAGGGTGATGAATGTTCTTTCAAGAACCTAGGATTTCATGTTAAATCGAACATCATTTTATTCTGGAAGTGACTGCCATGGTTAGTGACAATCTCCTTCAGGATGCCAAACCTTTCTACTATCTGGTTAAATATGAAGAGAGTTGTTGTTTCTCCATCATTGTTAAATGTCGGCATAGCCTCGACCAACTTTGTGAAGTAGTATACCGCTACGATGATGTATCGATGCCCCTTGGTTGAAGTCGAGTGACATGTGGTAAAATCAATCCCACACTTAGTGAAGGGAACTGTGATGATGGGAAGCATGGGAGTAGGATGTGCCTGCATTTTCCGAGAGAAGATTTGACACGGGTGGCACTTCTTGATCGACTCAATGCAATCCTTGATTAATGTAGACCATAAGTAACTAGCATGTAGAATATTTTGGGTTGTTGCCAACCTAGAAAAATGACCACCACATGCTCCAGTGTGGCAGTAGTTCATAACAAGCTCTGCTTCCTCATGTATAAGGCATCGACGAAGAATGCAATCTACACCTCGAGGATACAAAGTGTCATCGAGTATGAGATAGTTTTGTTCCTGCTGATGAATTCATCGACGCTCTTCGCAGGAAGCAGAAGTAGGATACTTCAAAGTCTGGAGATAGAATAGTATATCTCCATACCAAGGGTCCGAAGATGAGATCAGAAAAAGATCTCCTTTAATAGGTGATTATTGAGGCATGTCATCACCAAATTCAATCGGAAGTTCTGAAATAAGTTCCGCAAAGACCAGCGACTTTTTGTATTTCGTAGAGACAAAATCCTAGTCAAATTCCTGGAGGATTATGATCCATCTATTAATCTTTAAGCCAATGACTCATCATTTCAAAACATATTGAAACAGGTTCAAAACAACAATGATATTGGTGTTGCGAAGCAGAATATAATGATGGAACCACTGGACAACATGCATTGTTTCCAAAGCAAGTTTCTCAACATGGGAATAGTTGATTTTTGGCCCAACCAGGACTCGGCTCAGGTAATAAATAACATTCTCCTCGAGAATATCATCTTCCTGAACCAATACCATGTCGATGGTCAACTCTGCATCATCCAGGTACAACAATAAATATCTATTATAATCGGGAGGTCGAAGCAGAGGGGCAGACGTAAGGGTGCATTTCAACGCTTGAAAAGAGTGATGAGTGGCTTCATCCCAACAGAAAGGGACTCCCTTTTTCAATAAACACATGAACCCTTTAGTGATCTCGGTGTAATTTGTGACAAAATTCCGAAGAAACTTCACTTTCCTCTGTAAGCTTTGAAGCTGGGGTACTGTGCACAGGGGAGGCAACTGGATTATCACTTCAACCTTAAGAGGATCGACCATGATCCCTGTTCTCAAAATAATGAAACCTAAGAGATGACCCGATGTCACGCAAAAATTGCATTTGTTAGGATTCAAGCAAATCTGATAGTTGCAACATCGTTCGAAAATTAGTCAGGCGTACGTGGGATGATCAGCTCTCTTGCGAGATCATGATGCTAGATCATCAAGATAAGCCTTGACTATATGTCTAAGGTCATAGAAATAAAAATACATGTCTCACTGAAAAGTGGCTCCAGCGTTCTTCAGGCCAAAAGGCATCTTTCAATATGCAAATGTGCCCCAAGGACAGATAAAATTTGTTTTATGATGGTCTTCGGGTTTGATCTGAATCTGGTTATATCCCAAAAAACCATCCATGAATGAAAGAACTCACATCATGTACATTCATCGACAATCTGATCGATAAATGGGGTGGGAAAATTATCTTTTGGACATGCCTTGTTCAAGTCATGGAAATCCATGCACATGCGAATCGTACCCTATTTTTTGTTAATCGGAACGAGATTTGACACCCATTCGGTCAATTGTATGGGGTAGATGAAACCAAATTTAAGCAGTTTCTCTACTTCAGCCTTAATCATTGTCTCTTTCCGAGGATTCATCGGATGAAGTTTTCGTCGGACTGGCTTGGCGTTAGGATAAGTTGTCATATCATGTTCGACAATTCTTGGGTCTATGCCTGGCATTTCCTTGTAAGACTAGGAAAACACATCGCAAAATTATTTAAACAACTCCGTATAAATTGGAATCTCTTTGGGGGAGCAATCCACTCCAACGAAAACATTCTCCACGATGCCAGGGGTTCTGTAGATATCTATGGGGATCATTTCAACGATACTCACCATATTACCCTTGGCGTAAACTTCATGTGTAGCCAAAGGATTAATAGGAAAAGGCCTATCTCTATTCATAGTCAACACAAATTTGCCTGCCTCTATTCTTCTTAAATTTGGGAGGAAGTAAGATTTGTTATGGAGATCATCCCAGGGTATGTCTGGACTAGTCAATGCCTCAAGAATCACCTCATATGAGGGAAATACCAAGTCTTAAGAATATGTAGTGGTGAGGGAACCTTGAGCCCAGATAGGCTCGAGAACTGGATCTAACTCATCTGCGAGAATCATATCGGGGTCGATAGAATCTTGTTGGAAAATGTTGTACGCAACTTCTTCCGGGAACAAGGGCATGGCCATGCCAGAATTCCTTGTCCCTTCCATCGAGGTCGATGGGGAAGGAAGAGTCCACGGATCATGAAAGTAAGTCATTCAGAATGATGACATTTGAAAAATTTCAGCCCTAGGCTGGTCAGGGGTAGTCGATATGAGCTTGGCATCGCCAGAAGGAGGCGGGTAACCAAAAGTACCCATCAACGATGGACACAAACCAACCCCTATATTGACGGTGTTGGGTTGAGGGCTATAAATCATTGGGACCATGGGTGCCCCTGATGAAGGGTCAGGATGGGAGACAGACAATTGATCGATGGTTACAATTCGGCCCTCGTGTGGAAACAACAATAGCTGAAAGACTGTAGCAACCACTGCATGCATTTCATAGGTCCAACTCCTTCCTAACAAAAGGTTGTAGTCGAGAGGTGCATCGACCACTTCAACTTCGATGCACATGGTCTTCCCTCCTAACTGCATGGGGAAAGAAGGAATGATTCCATGTGGTCTGAACAAACAAGCGTTGCATACCATAAGAAATGTAGGTGATGGAGACAAAAAGGGTTGGCCAATGGCCTTCCAACACACCAGCGATATCACGCAAGTCAAGGTGCCCTCGTCAACCACCGTGCGGAAGATATTCCATGTAAAATATTTTTTGGTGTAAGCCACTACTATCTAAAATGCAATGTGATAAGGAAGACGAGGTTTCAATTTGGTTGGATCGAGAATGATCACTCCCGAGTTACAAGTCTCTGCAAATCCCAAAGTGGATAAGAGGTCATTTCTCTGCAAAGGGAAGCTCTAGAGGACCTCCAAAGAATACATAGCAAAATGGGTTTGTGCTAGATCCTCCACAACGGAGTAATTATGGGCAGTCCTTGCGTTCGGATTATGCGAAGCTTTCTTGAATGCACCTTTGGGGATGTGTGTCATTGTTTCGCCCAACGTCTTCTCAATCTAGAGAGGAACTGATGGGTTTTTGGCTTCTTTACCCTTCTCCACAGATTCTGGCATGTCGTAATCTCAGGACTTGGTCACTATATGAGCATCACCTTTCAACATGTAAACATTCGTGACCGAGGTATTACTAGTACACGCGGGGGGTCCCTGACTGCCCCCCTTCCGCACTAGAATAAGTTGAGGCTTGAGCCATGTTTTTCCCATGTGGGATTGGATTTGTCAGCACAATAAGTTGTTGTTGCGCCAATAGCATCTGGGCCTCTACAATTCGAGGGAACATGTGAGTTGGATGGTCCTTCGTGCAAAGGTTACATAGATACTTCAACTTTTTGTTCTTCGTTTTTCCCCTGCAACAATGTTATTATCCTTTTTGTCCCCCTTACCCTTCTTGTTTTGTTGTTTCTTCTTTCCTTCAGACTGTTGGTTTTCCTTCAAGTTCGTCGACTACACACTATGTACGTCCGATGTTTGGGTAGGGGGAACAGTCGAACCCGAGGTCCGGCTGGTCGTTGTTTGTTGGATCGACAATTGTTGCAATTGATTTGACAACAGATTAGTGGACTTTCCTTGTGCTGAGCCCACAATACCATCGACATGTGGTCCAGACTTTTTTTTGGACTTATCAAAAATGGACCATGGCACATCTGGCAAGATCTCATAGAGTAAGCCAGACTGAGAGTAAATCAGTTTGAGCTATTGCGCTCTCATTATTGCCTCCTCCTCTAAAAACACTCCCGAAGTTGCAACATCCTTGGATACAAATGGTACCAAGTGTTAGTTGTCTTGGGCTCGAGAGCACCCAGGTCTGCACATTGCATAGGAAGCGCCCAAGCACAGCACAGGAGAATCCTTTTTTCAGTGACGCGTCAAGCGAGCGGGCGAAGTTTTGTTGTCGGTGACCGAGATCCACCTACAGATTTTATCGACGGTCATCGGGTTTTCGGGGCTACCGGGTTACCCGAAATTTAGTAAAGGGGGACAGCTCCCATATTTCAAGACAAATCTGGGTCGTCCGATCCAATTGGGACAGTTGGCTGCCAGTTGGCATATCGGGGATCGGGGTTTCGGGACTCAAGGAGGTGTCCGTTCATTGCAGTTGAAGTTGTCGATCGGCAAAACGTCGAAAGCACCTTTGGCACCGAGCCCGCGGTCTTAGCCCCAGGTCATATCAAGCAAGCCTGTAAAGGGGGACAACCCCTTTTATAATAGCACTTACTATCTAGGTCGTCCATCTGAAGGACGCACAGCACGCATCTATGCCATGTCAGTATTCATGAGTTTGAGCTATAAGCACTCCTCGACATTTCACATTTCGAAACCCCGAACCCCGAAACGTCGAAAGCGCCCAGACTTAGGCTCATGGTTCGAGCGCCCGGTCACATAGGAACATGACTAAAGGAGGGGCGCTAATGTCTCAGACCTGGGCCTGCAATATTGCCAAATTAGTTCAGAATCGTCAGATCAGTGGGGGGACGCGTGGCGACTATTAGGCCTTCTCGGCATTCCGCCCATCACGATTTTGAAGGGGGAAAGACCTACTCTTTCTCATCCGTGAACCCTGAAACGTCGAAAGAACTCTGGAAAATAGGTGAGAGGTCACGGCTCGTGGTCACTCGAGGGAGTAGAAGGGGTTGTACCAGAAAGGCCAAAAGCACTAAGATGAGTTTCAGAAGGGGGGCACTATGTCTCCAGATGTTGGTTCGACGTGATCTAAATCCCGATGCCTGCTTGGGATAAATGAGATAAGAGATAAGGTGGTTGAAGCCTCGCTTCACTCATTAATTACAAGGAATGAACGTCATGGCTGGAAGGTCTACCTGAGACAGTCCTCTGTACTGGTTCTTTCCATGGAAGCCACGCCGAGTCCTCGACTCGTTAGGGAAGCCTGCACACGCTAATTCAACATTTAAGGGCTCAGCTAACCCCTGGCACGAGCCATGCAGAATTAAGGTGGCGTATGATAGGAGAAGTGCAAGCTGGATTTGATTGAGGAGATGCCATACATTGAAAACTCTGAGACGCCACTGCTAAGCGAATTTTTCTGAGTATATAGACTCAGTGTTGGTATTTTGTAATCTATCGATGGTAGAGCACAACTCCCAACTGTAAAGTTTTAACAGACATTCTAGTTTTTTGTTCATGCCTCTGTATGTGAGATTTCTTAGTTTATGACAAACAGTTTTTCTTACTCCATCTAATATTTATCTCATGCTGAGAGAGTTCATGATTGACTGATTCACATGAATTATTGCAACTATGTTATGATAAAGGATTTATTGTGGCATTATTGTATTCTCTAGTTTTTGCATTGAACATAAGAAGATATTGCATTTAGATTCCTTCTCCTACAGTCCATTAGAAACCTGATGTTTATAACAGACCTTTGCATTTCTCCTACACAAGTCTTCCCCCTACTCACCTCTACTACAACTTACTACCTGGAGTATATTTAATACCTCACCTGTATATGCATACTTGGCCTAGTTTCGGAGTTGGAACAATATCATTTTGAGTTGGCTTCCATTCGATCACTCCTTTTACACACAAATCATGACATAAACTGATGGGCGTCGGGATCTGCTCCTGCTGCAATCCAGGGGTGACTTCCGATGCTAACACCAAGGATTTCAGGAACCACTCCAACAAGAAATTCAATGGGACCTATACCTTAATCAATGACCTCGCCATTCTTGGATGTAATCGGAGATATGATCGGCCTTAGTCTACTCAAAGTTGGCTAGGAATTCAGTGTCGGCATCGTATCTCATGGAAATCTGGAAATGATTTAGAAAAACCATCGCCAGGTAGTTAAAGTAAGAATATCTTGAGCAGTCGAGCTCGATGTACCATTTCACGACACCCTCAATGAGAGTGCATTGAAACAGGTGCAACTTTACGGATTCGTCTCGCAACGAGTTGGACGAGCACGACAAAAGGAAATTTGTCATGTGATCACCTAGGTCTTCGCCAAGCTTGCCTTCAAATTTTGGTATATCAGAGGGCAACTTAGTCGGCATGGGAGGACAATGCAGATCATGACAAATCAGGTCATTAAGCAACCTTGACAAGTCTGGAATGTGTAATGTTTCCAAAAACAATAGTTTGGGTTGGATACTGTGTACAGGAAAAAGGGGACCTGGAGTTTGACTAACACCAGGTTGCCCTGAAAATTTGGGTTGTTGGTTAGGGTTTTGGTAGAAACTATGGCCTTGACCAGCATGCGGAAACTACGCTTGTTGGGAAATCACCAGCTGACTCCCAAAGTTGGACGATGTTGGTTGGGCGGAGATTGCTCCCCTCTTTGTGTTCCAAGGATTTTGGAGGGGGGTGTCCCCAGCCGGTCCGATGGGAAAAGGTAATGAATCATGCCTGGGGTTCCATCGACTATGGAAGGGGTTTGCACCGACTAGCATCCCTTGCGAGGGGACTAATCCCTATGAAGGATTCCAAAGTCCTTGTGAGGAGAAAACTCATGTATTTTCCCCTTATGTGGGAATAGTAGCCTACACAGGATTTTGTTTTCCAAAACCGGGGTTGCCCCCAGCCGAGACGGTATTCGAAGAAAAGGAGTTATTACCAAATGCGTCGAACAAAGATAACGACATGGATCCCACCGGCGTAGTGTAAGACGAAGGTCCTAAACCTACTACTCCAAACAAGATGTAGTTACCACTCGGCCCGATAGGTTGCTAGAAAGCATTACTGAGCAAGGGAGACAGAGGAGGTATGTGACCCCCCCCATAAGGGATAGCATTATAGGAGACTAAGATGCCCCCAATAGAACCTTGTAGGGGAGCGTTTGATCTCCCTTCCCCTAGACCCGTGGTTTGTATGGTGGATTAGGAAAGGACGGAGTTCGAATCGAAGCCGAGAATCCTGTATGAAAACGGAGGGCCCGTTATTGGATTACTGAAAGGGGGGTGAATCAGTAATAACATAATTATAATCCTTTTTCTTCAAATGTTATATCAATGTAGAATTATTATC
>CBVK0100146529.1:0-11294 GCA_900067695.1 Picea abies | reverse complement strand
CCCACATGAATTTTGGCGCTTCATCTCCTAGGGTTAGGTTTTTGGATGTCTATGGTTTTTGACATTCCCGTTTATTGTAAAAATTCCTTCAGATCCTCATTGTGATCATATTCTTGCGAATGAGCGCAACTGTCACATCTCTTCTTAGAGATAAGACGCCACCATTCTAGCAAGCTTATGTTCCGCTGCATTTTATAGTTTTAGCTTATTTCCTTATTGAATAGAAACCAATTTTACTGTATATATGTTATTTTGTGTTAAGAATATTTTGATAATAATATATATTCATTTCGTTCTGCTCATAAAATCTAGATCAGTGGTATTAGAGCGGTATGCTCCTTGTCGTTCTTAATACATTTCCCCAACGAGGCCAGGGTACAAAGAATTGGGTTTCGAGCTTGTTTCTCTTGAGGAAAAAATCTCTCTCATGCCCAAGTGACCTCTCATGGCGTGAGAAAACAAGTACAATGGGACAAGATATCCCTTCAAAATGTTTCTCAAGGAATCCCTCATGCAACAAAGGAACAAGATGATGGATAGTTTTTTGCAAATACAAGAAGGTCAGATAGATGTCGATGTTGTACAAAAATGGTTGAATCTGCTAGAAGGGTATTTCTCTGTCCATAAATTCTCGAATAGATAAGATATTACTTTTTTTCTCCTCAAAGTCGTTCCCCATGTCAAATATTGGTGGGAAACTTTATGTGAGTAGAAGGAAACAAAGGAAACCTTATTATTTATAGTCACGGTCATCTGGGAGTCCTTCAGGGATGTTATTAAGGAACAATACTACCATGTTGGAAGTTATGACAACCTATACAACAAATGGACCACACTGCAATAGGAAAGAGACCAAGCAGTGCTCGAGTTCACAAATATCTTCCATACCTTGCGCACCAAGATGGGTATCAAATATTCTGAGTGACATCTAGTGCTCAAGTATCACGACGGTTTTCATAGATACATCTAGGTTGAAATGAATTTTATGGACATATCATCATTGGGGGCGACCTACCAATACACCGTCAAAATTGAGCAGAAGCTCAAAAAAAAGACACGACAATTTGGGCTTGGGAACCCCTCACAGAAAAAGCCAGGAAAGAGAGGCCCCAACCCGTAGAACAAAGGAAAAAGAAAAAATGGACCACCTTAGGAAAACCATTCTAGGCCGTAAGAAAAGAAGGAAACTAAAAATAAAAAGAAAGATACCGAGAAGTGGTGTGACTTCCATAATATACCTTGGCATAACACTGTTGATTTCCGCTCAAAGTAGTTGTTGGTGTTTGAGGTGAAGACCTCTAAATCAGATGTGGGTTTCGACTCTGAGTTAGAACTAGAAAGGGGGAGACAGATCATTGACGTAGAACCCAATGCTACCGTTGTGACCACCAAACTCCAACCTGGTGAAGCAGACGATCCAGAGGAAGGTGAGCATCTTTTTCATTCATAGAGGTAGCCAGAAGAACCTCATATCAACATAGGTTGTCAAGCGACTCTCATTGCCAAAAATACCATACCCATAGCCCTACACCATCGGATGGGTCCGCCAAGGAAGCGACATCCGCGTCAGCCAACAATGTTGCCTATCATATGACATCAAGCCCTTCAAAGATGAGGTATTGTGTGATGTTTCCCATCTCAAAGTTTGTAATGTTCTTTTGGTCCAACAATATTTATGGAAATGCCATGTTGTATATGAGTCTAGGCCTCATAGATTTATTATTACTTTGAACAAAAACTTGTATAGGATACCCGAGGCAGTCCCACCTAGTGCTATTTCCTTGATCTCTACCAAGCAATGCAGGAAGGTCATCTCTCAGATGGGGAAGTTTGTCTTTTTTGTGATTCACTCTCAGAATGAGAAAAATATCACAGTTGTTGGGCCCTTCGGTTTTGGATTTGAAGCTACGCAAGAAGGACTACATTCCCAGTTTTGATTTAATACGAGTGGAGCAAGCTACAAAAGAAGTTGGACAGTGGAGCAAGGAAAAGAAACAAAAATTGGTTGTGGAAAGGGACAACAAACACCAGCAAGCCAAAAGAAGTTACAACAAAACAAGAAAGCATGTGAGCCCAAATCCAGAAGATCCCACTGAGCATATATATCAAATGAATACTATTTTAAAAGAGTTGAGTTGGGTTGGCTATTGTTGATAAGCCGAGTTTTGATGTTGTTAGTCGGATGTTGTTGTTGGGTTTTAGTTGAGAAAAGGTTATGTAAATATAATATGTATACAGTTTTGGGTAGACAGAGCTATGTGACATGAGTCTAGAGTCATAATTCTATAACAGAGTATGAATCTGTATCTCTGAGATTGTATTCGATAAGTTTTGAAGATAATAGATGAAGAAGGACCCCAAATTTTCAAATATAATGTGTCATTTTGTGTTTATGCTTATGCATTGTATCTTTACAGTACTTCTTTATCCATGATGAGATCCATATGATATATCTATGTATGAATTATTTTTGCAACTTAAGTATCTTTAGTTCTAGTATGCATGAGTTCAGATTTGTTTTGTAGTTAGTCTATCTTGTGCAAGATCATGGTGAATCTTGAAGGTTCTGGGAACCCACCTAAGTATTCTTCTTACCCTTCCCTATCCTTCTATCTTGGCTGCACCTCGAGTGAGACTTCTTCTCTTCAGAGGAGATGAAAATGCCAGTGCTCTAGACTACACAGTACCTTTTGTTGGTAACTTGAGAAGGACCCTGCTTTGATCAATTATGCGCCAACAAAATGGTTCTGTTGTTGGGACCTACGTTAAAAGGGAACCTATAGAGAGAATTCTTCGACAGATTCTTAGATATAATATTCACCACTGGTGGGAGAGAAATTTTGACACCTTCATATGGAAAGAAGCAGAGCTGAGAGGAAAATATGTGAAAGATACATGGGAGGTAGTCTTTTACTCAGAAAGATCGAGGGACTAGTATGAGATATTCTGGGTTAAGTTCCCAGAAGAACTTTTCCACTAGATATATAGGCTCCAAAAAGCTTCGAAATTCCAAGAAAGAGTCAAGAAGACATGTGCTTTGGATACAAGAAATATCGCAACACTTTGTCGGCTGGATAGTCTAGTAACATGAGAAATCGATTTCTGGGTCAAGACAAAACTAGAAGGATATATTATTGAGTTTGCAGCTGAGAATCACCAATATTTTTCATGGGAAGAAGTGGATTTCAAGAAATACGCAAGGGGAATAATGTTGAGAGAAACCCCCCTGTGGATCAAGGTTTTCTTGATCGAAGAGGGGATATTGACTATGTCCCCGACTGAGATGGCAACGCAAACAACCTTGCTTGGGGTGGGGTTAGTTTTGGGTGGAGTCATGGCCTGAAAGAAGGGAGAGGGTTATTTGAAAAATAAGGTGGAGTAGCAAGAAATGGACTCAAGAGATGAGCGAGACTTGAAAAGAGTCTCCATAGTTGAGAACTGGTGGCGTGGTAAGATAAATAGAGCAGTAAAATAGTCCAAGAGGTTGCGGAAAGTAGTCAGACCAAGAGAAGTAGAGGAAGGACAGATGGAAGAGTTGTGGAATATGAGAAGATAGGAAACACTAGACAGTCAAATATTAAGTGAGAGAGAAGTGCAGAGAGAAAGAAGTCTCGACGAGGGTGGACAAGAAGGAGAAGGTGCAAAAGCAAGGGAGAAGGAAGTTGGCTTGGATATTAAAGAAGAAAGAGAATATTCAACCTCGATGCCAGGAAAGATCGGGAATCTGGCTAAAGATACCTCCCTAGAGGATGATAAAGAGACCCCCTAGATCAAAGAAAACCACCCCGAAGCTAGTGGCGCCATCCCCGAATCACTGATACCCTAAGTGTCTTCTATACAAGCGGTAAATTATATATTACCTTCTTATGTTATTTCTATTTTAGTGCAGCCAGTTAGTCAGTCACAAACATAAAGTGAGACTACTGGGAGGATATTGGGATCCCCCGGTAGGTCACAACTAGGATCATTAGGTTTTATTTTGATAGGAGAAACAAGATCAACAATGGCTGGTAATGCGTGAGGTTTGATTGCTCAATACCAAGAATTTTGGGGTAAGGGAGACAAAGATGTTGAGCAACATTGGTTCTTATGTGAAACAATTTGGAGGTCCAGAGGGACTCTGGATGCGAATAAATTGGTGGAGTTCCAGACTACCTTGATAGGTCATGCTCTCAAAGGGTACATGAAGGTTATTGATCTAGGAGTGCCTGGAATGAAAGGTCAAGCATTCACACTTGACTAGGTATGAACATAGTTCATAACGGAGTTTAAGTTACCTCAGTCAGAACAACAAGCTCTATCTGAGTTGCACGAGATTCATCAAAGGGAAGGTGAATCAGCCTGGGAATATAACCAGAAGTTTAAAGATGCTATAGGGAGGTTAGCACATCCAATTCATGAGGAACATCAAAGAGAATGGTATATTCATGGATTTCTACCTTTGACACAGATTTCGTTAGCACAATAATGGATAGCCACTTTGACAGATGCCTTGGAACAATCAATGAAGATTGAAGCCATGGAAAGATATTTGGGGATCCTGAAAGTGACTAGACCCCCAATAGATGAAAATTTGGCGCAACTACAAGGGAAAATATCAATGCTTACAGAGAATATTCAATAATTGACAATACCTAGACTAGGATGACCACAGGTCTGGTGTACCGAAACATATCATCGCAACATTATAATCAAACCTCCATTACAATACAACCACAACATCTCGTCTGGATCATCCATGCATGAGTGTTTCAACATAAGAGGAAACGAGATAATGAAATAAATTGACTTCTATTAATGAGAAAGTCTCAGGTCTCATACATAACCAGAGCACAACTCTGCTATCAAACTGTTACAAAATAGGGAGCTCTGCTCAACCATCGACCTCAAAAAATTCTTAAACTGATCTATTTATACTTAGATCAGTGGACAACCACTAGGAGAGTCATATGGCCATCCCGTCCAAGTCTCTTCATCTGTGCATTCTTCTATCAGACTATGTGTGTATATTTCTATCAAATGCAAGCTTAGATCAACATGGGCCTGTAGGAAAAACCGTCCATCGTAGTACCTCTAGTTGACAATTCCATCTCCACAGACAACCCTCCATGCCTTCTATTTATGGAGTGAGCTGAGGTTTCAATTACCAATCCTTGTTCATTAACTGATTTCTCCTCAGGATCGAGACTAGGCTTGATGACTAAGGGGCGACCATGTGCTACTATTGGATTCAACACTAAATGAGCAAATGATTTTGCGGCCATCAAAACCAGTTTGGACCCACACTGCTTTTGGGCCCGTAAATCACCACCTTCCACCACGTAGCTCTCCAGCAATATCTTGGTTTATATTTCAGCTCACTCAAGGATTTTAATGCTTGAGCATGTTGCGGACCTGAAATGAAGCGTGGTCATTGATCTAAACGGTCCTGGGATCTCCACTATTGAAACATGAGACCACCTATTTTTCTGTGTTTCAAGCCCGAAATCGACTGACTTTGACCACTGCACTTTGTGATTAGGGTTGTCACATGTATCAGAAAAGGACCTGGACGACGTGCTGTGAGCTCAGGAAAACCAGGTGACCAATACTTTGAACCCAAATCCTGATAAGTGTTTATCCTTTGAGAGAAACAAAAAAACTTCGGGCTGGGATTCAGTTAAGAAAGACACCAAGAGAAACCAGGTTCTTAAACCAAAAGGGAAACCGACTTTACTAGTCAGAAGGGATAAAACTCTGGGAATGGCATACGAAAAAAAGAGAGAGATGGGGAAAGGGTGCAGACTGAGGCATTAACAACAATTACATGTGACCCTTGACAACAACTTCAAGTGATAACATTCTTGGCTCCATAGGGGATGGCATGCTCCCTGTGAGATGCCAAGAACAAGTAGTTTCAGTGCCTTAGCTTTTGGGTCATGGGGTCACTTATTCAAACATAAATCAAAGAGAAAGTGGTATTTACAATGGATGGAAAACCAATCATGGATTAAGAAAAATATTTTTTTAGAAAGTGCCCATTGATAGGGCCACCAAAAACTTCAGAATCCTCCAAGTTCTGCAATTTATAAGTGTTATTTGAAAATGCCTAAGAAATCTTGAAAGGACCAATCCATAAGGCTTCGAATTTACCATGTTTTCCTTTGTCTTGCTTGGGTGCATCCCACTTGAGCACTAGATCACCCAACTAAAAATATTCCTTTCTTACCTTCTTGTCAAAGGCTCGTTTTATCTTCTGCTAATGGGCCTGAGCTTTATCTAGTAGCTACTCCCTAGTCTATTGTACTTCTACCAACTGTTGTATCCTCCTGACCATATCATCAGGTTCTCCTTGGTAGTCATTGAGGAATTTTTCCACATGAAAGGAAATATGAGTAGGAAATATAGCCTCAACCCCATATATAAGATGAAAAGGGGAAACACCAAGTGACCTCTTTGTTGTAATCTTGCCAGCCCATATTGCAAATTTTAGCTTTGATTCCCATGCTTTCTTGTTGTCTTCTAACAATTTCTTGATGATATTTATGAGGCTCTTGTTAGAGGACTCTGCCAAACCATTTCCTTGGGGTAGTAAGGAGTATAATGGATTAATGTAATCCCATATTGTTCACAAAACTTGATCAATGGTTCAACTTTGGAGGAAACATTGTCAGTAACAATCCTGCGTGGACAACCAAATCTGAACATGATATCTTCAAGGAAGCTAATGATTACCTTGTGGGAGGCACTCATTGTAGGAATGGATTCTATCCACTTGGTGAAATAATCATTGGCAGTCAAAATCCACCTATGTTGACCACTTGAGGCTGGGTGGATTTCTCCAATGAAGCCAAGAACCCACTGTTGAAAAGGTCTAGAAACCACCACAGGTTTCAAAGGCAAATATTTGAGTTGTTGCTTTCTAGAAAACTTTTGGCATTTGACACAAGCTCTAATATTTGCACAAACATCAGTAAAAAGAATAGGCCATAAATACCTAGCTCTGAGGATCTTATAAGCTATGGTCCTCCAAAAAGGATGGCCCCCACATAAGCTTTCATGAAAATCAGTTATGGCCCTTTAGGCCTCCTGTGGATCTAGACATCTCAAAAGAACTCCAAGAGGATATTTCCAATACAAAACCTGATCAACGAGACAATATTTGATTGCTTTGAGTTTCAAATCTCTCACCTTGTTCTTGTCGAAGCCACCAGGAGGCTGCAACTTATGCAGAAAATGCATGTTGTCTTTATACCAAGTGCATTCTACCAAGCTTGGGCTGACATGAGAGATTTTATCAACAATCTTAGCTTGCTGATTTTCTGAGTTTATGTTCATGACATTAACCCCCAAGGCTTTGCAATTTGATTCAGCCAACAGCCTGGCTAAACCTTGGCCTTTCACCAATTTAGTGGGCTTTATTTCAAGGTCAAATTCCAGAATTTTAGCAATCCATTTGCTTCTATTCCCCTCTATGTTAGGCTGGATCAATATCTCTTTCATTGAGGTTGAAGGGACATATGAAACAATTTTTTAATGCAGAAAATACATTCTGAAATACTTGAGGCATTTGACCAAAGCATATTCCTCCTTCTCCATGATATCATATCTCATTTTTACATCCCTCAATGCTCTACTGAAAAAGGAAATAGGCTTCTCTAACCCATCTGTATTTTTCTGTAAAAAAGCAACAACCAATGTGTCAAATGAGGAAAAAGAAAATATCAGAAATTCCTTAGAATAGTCAGGGATGATGAGCACAGGTGCTTCAGTCAAATCCTTTTTTATTTGGTCAAAATAATTTCTAGACTCAAGAGTCCATTTCACCTCATTTCCCTTTCTAAGCATGGTTGTAATGTACTTCACTAATTCAACAAAGTTAGAGACGAACCTTCTTATAAAATTGATCTTACCCAAGAAACCTTGAACCTCTTTCTTAGATCTAGGAAAAGATAAGGTCTGGATGGCCTCTACTCTGCTTGGATCAGTTCTTACCCTTTCTGCTGACACAATGTGCCCCAATAATTTGCCTTCATAGCAAACAAAAAATTCTTAGGATTGAGAGAGAGACCAAACCTTCTGCACTTCAGGAAGACCTTCTTCAAATAATGACAATGCTCTTTGTCATATTTGGAGAATATTGTAATGTCATCTAGATAGATGACTACAAATTTGTCTTCCAAATAAAGGCAATGTCCATCGCTCGCCGAAAGGCTTCTCTTGCATTCATCAATCCAAAGGTAATTTAGCATACATGAATGTGCCCCAAGGAGTAGTGTGTTAGGGTCCTAACCCGCACATAGATAGAAAAATATATTCAGATGTAATAAAGTTCAATATTAATAAGGCCTTGCAATAAAATAGAATAATCCGAATGTAAGAAGACCTAATAGAAGCTTCCACTTATAGAAGGATCTTCCTCTAGATGCTTCTTTTGATAGAAATATTTAGTATAAATAGGAGTCGAGGGTATGAGAACCCTAGATTGGAGATTATTGTAATAGAGCTTTGCTCGACTAGAGGTTTCCCCTTGAAGAGGCCCATGAACATTGCTCTCAGAATCAAAGTGATATTTCTGTTGTTATTCTTATATCATTTCAGTGTTATTGTGATGAGTATTCTGGTTATATTGTTGTTATTCTGCCATTTCTAGCATTTTATTTTTGTTATGCATACTTTTTATATCTGGTATATTACAAGTGGTATCAGAGCACTTTCCTTGGCAGAAATTGTGGGTAATTTTTTTTTCAGGGTAGAAACGTATTTCAACATCTTTAAGCCATAGAGATTTGTTGTTACGCGCATAAACCCGTGGTTGAGGGATTCATACATGCAAGAAATACAAGTGGTTCTTAAGTGCACATATGTTGGCCACCCTTGTAACCCCTATTGGTACCCCTTCAAGTGGTAGCGCATCAGACAACACCTATGTATGGATCGGCCTAGATTTCCTGAAGCCCTTTTTAGATAAACTGATCGGCTACTTGACTGTTATAGTGCCACTGAGAACAACACTCGGGAAGATACTCTCTAGTACCTGGGTAGTCAGGTAGTAAGGCTAAGGGTATGGTCTATCCTCCTTAGTTAGTGCCCTGAGATATTGGGCCGAGTACTACTGTTGGACCCCGCACATATATCAAAGAGCGATAGCACAGGGCAAACCCTTGTCTATAGAACCCTAAAATACCTAACCCTTGGGGATAGAAACATAAACAAATTAAAACAGACAAGATCTATTGCCACACAACTGTGTTCGGGTTGCCAAGTAAATACACATTTATTTCTGGTTAAGCATTTGGGCATTTCCTCTCTGCAGTATTCTTCAGAGCAGAGTATAACTCTGCCGGAGTAATAAAAAAAAAAAATTCTAGAATTTTTTTCCCCATTATTTGAGACCTATTCCATTGGATTCATCTCTTCACCCTTATCACATTCATACATATCATTTTTCGGCAATATTTTTGACCCCGCCCACCCCTTTTCAGTTCCCCCATCCTCATGGCCCATACCCGTAGCCAAGACTTGGAAGCTCGCTTCAACACCTTGCAATTAGGTCTCATCGAGACCCAACAAGAATTGAAACAAATCAGTGCCAATGTTACCGCCATCAATACAACCATGCAGTCCTCAATGGAGGAAATGAAACAAGAACTCACCGCCCAACTTGAATCTATCTTTTTGTCACTCTGCACCAAACTACATATCCCTACAGATAACCCTTCCTCTTCCTCCCTTCCACATACTGAAGGTAAACATTCCTCTCATCCCCATAACTTTCAGAACCATCACTTTCAACGTGACCTACGCATTCCATGGGTGGATGTGACCAAATTTGATGGCTCAGACCCCACTGGTTGGGTAACACAAATGGAACATTATTTCTCTTTGTACGACATTACAAATGACCTGGGCAAACTCTAGTATGGTGTTCTCCATCTAGATCAAGAACGTTGACAATGGTGGCAATGGAGAAAAACTTCTCGTCAAGGGTATATTGCTTGGAGACACTTTGTGGCCGATCTTTATGAATGCTTTGACACTAACACCAACCATTTGGGCCGTTTGACAAAGTTGAAACAATCAGGGACAGTGGAAGACTTTATAGCTTCCTTTGAGTGCCTGGCTTTTCGGACAGAGGGCACGTCTGATGCCTTTTTCTGAGAATGTTTTATCAGTGGCCTCAAGGATGAGATTCAGGACCATGTCCTCATGGCTCGACCTCAGAGTTGGGTGGAGGCTACTAAAATATCTAAAGAAGCACAACAGGTTGTATCTTCTCAAAACTGGAAACCCTCCTTTATCCCTCTCCCTAAACTAGTAAATCCCACTACTCCCTCCACTCCACTAGAGATCCAAAAATTGACCAGGGATGAAATGGTTGAACGCCAACTCAAAGGCCTTTGTTATAATTGTAATGACAAATATATCCCGGGCCACAAGTGTAAGGAACAAAATTTTTTTATGGCCATCTCCGAGGATATTTCAAAAGAGGATATTGAAACTCCCCTTGTGTCTGAATCACCTGAAACCCCCGACATAACCCCTCCCTCAGACCCTCCCGAAGTAGAACCGATCATTTCTCTCAATTCTCTCACTAGATTCTCCACTCCCTAAACCCTCAAGCTAATCGGTTACATCAAGCATCAGAAGGTCATCATTCTGGTTGATAGTGGAAGCACCCATAATTTTATTCATCGCCACATTTCCCAAGAAAATAATTACTACATCCATGCCATCAATAATTTCCAAATCATGATTGCCAATGGTGGCTCCACGAAATGTGGAGGGCTTTGCGAAAATGTGTGTCTCAAAATTGGTGACTGCCACTTGAAATCTCATATGTTTTCCATCGACATGGGCAGTTGTGACATTGTGTTGGGTGCAAGCTGGCTAAGGACTTTGGGTCCCATTCTCATGGATTTTAAGGAATTAACCATGCAATTTTCCCAGAAGGGCCACCAATATAAGTTCCAAGGCATTACCATCGGTTCACCTAATATCATTAGTTCTATCGCATGGAAAAGCTACTCAAAAAGGGTCATTTTGATGTTATTGCTCAACTCCATGCCATACAAGCAACATAAACACCCTCAGTGCTGCAAGAACTCCAAGCCATCCTTTCTAAACATCAAGTGGTCTTTTCCACTCCCTAGGGACTCCCTCCTTCACATGGTGTTCATGATCATTCCATTCCCCTTGTACCCGAAATCCTTCCTCCCATGATCCGGATTATTTTCGGCACGAAATGAGAGCGGAGATATAATAAAGAAATGCACAGAGATATCACGTATATCTAGTAATATAACAGAAATATA
>CBVK0100146528.1:0-20271 GCA_900067695.1 Picea abies | reverse complement strand
ATAGACACGGCTGAAAGCAAGGACCTCTGAATCAGGAAGATAATCAGGCTCCACAACCAACAAGTTTCGCCTTTCCCTCATGGTACTACTTCATTACCATTCGTTCAAGAGTATTTATCCTCTCAAGGTGGTCTTTAGTGATTCATACTCCCCCATATTTCTAGCTACATATATTTTACTTAAAAGTACATATTGGTTACTCTTTATAGATAATGTCATTGAAATAAAACCATTTTCACTAAGGGAGGAGGAGGTTCACCTTGTGAGTGTCTTTTATGAAAATACATGAATGTGTCATATTAGAACCATAATTCAACATGGTCCCAATAGCAAGAAGTATTGCAGACCTTGTTGGGCGTAATGTAGCATGATATCAATTTATCAAACATGTTACTAGTCATCTTAACATCAATATTTTATTCATGAAATTTCTCAAATATTTCAACTAGTTTCATCTCTGTAACTTTCTTACAATGCTCATTATTCATTTGTATAGATAAGAATTGTTCTATAATGTGCTTTCAATATAGTATAGCATGATCTTGGGTTTTCCAAAACTCTTCCACCTTCTCTATAGTTCCTTCTAGAAGTCAATATTGGTAGGGTTTCCTACAAATAAGAGCTCGTCACTCAAATTTTTTTTATATATGGACCCCAAGTTCAGTATTCCTTTGTAATTTTTTAATTAAAACATGGAGCAATTTTGACATCATTGTCACCATTTATATTCTTGAGGTTGCTGGTGTGAAAACAATTGTTGTAGTTTCCCCTTGAGGAGATAAAATATTATGAGTTCTTGATTTTCTGAACAAAGGGAATGTTTTTTATGCATTCTCACGTGACTTTGAGTATTTAACATCTCAAAATCCCAACAACTTTGTTCCCCATATTTATTTTTGTGTGTTTCATCAAGTGCCACCAAAATGGTAACCACATAAATAATTAAGTAACACATATGTCACTACTCAATCATAAGAGAACATCAACAAAAATAATGAGCAAGGGGAAAATGTGTCGTGAACATAATCTCCTAGCAAACATCATAAGTTGCACAATATCAAACAATCCTAGATCAACAAGACAAGGGTCATGCATGGGGTGTTACACAAATTTGGTCGAAAATTCATATTCCTTCTCAAGTTAGATGTACCAAAGGTTGGGTAATAGGTTTACCTAAATAACGACCTACATTTTATTCCTACATGGAATTCCCATGTTGACGTAATTCTTCTTGTCATTATCTTATTCTCTATTTAGAGGTATCTTGCACTTCATCTACAACAAATAATTAGTGAGCATAGTTCTTTCTATTATTTTCCCTATTCCCCATCTTGATTGTTGATTAATGCACATGAATGTTTGATTTGATGGATTTTTTTGTTATTTTTCTCACATTTGTGTTTTATTTCTATTTTGTTTGATTTGATTTTCCATTTTTTTTCTATCTTTAATCAAGCTCTATTAGTTCATACAATCTTTGTATTAACCAAAAAAGACCTCAATCAAACCTTTTTGTTAACTTGCTAAGACCCGAGTCAAGTGTTTAATAAAACCTTATCTAAATACTTTAAACTCTTATGAAAATATCTTAATGAAGATTTTATTAAAAAAAACCTAGATTGAGATATAATACTTGATTGAGGGATTAAAAGTAAAAAAGAGTGTCTCCTTTTTACAAGGTTTTTGACAGATTCAACTTCCATGGGTGAAAACCTTTCATTACTTCCATTTCATGTGGCATAGTTGATGTGAGTGGAATCCTGGTATTCAAAGAATATCACTTTCACACTTTTGATTTCATTTAATATTTTTAATTTATTTTCTTCTATAATTTATACTATTTAAAATGCGCCATATAGCTTTTATAAAATAACAGACACATTATCCATATTTTAGTAGACTTATGGATTTTAAATGAAAGCGACACAAATCCTATGCATTGAGCTCAATGGCCCATGTAGAGCATTATTATCCCGCTATTGATATTTCTCTAGCACTTGGGGAGGTCTTGAGGAGGAGGCTCCAATGATTCCAAAGGTCCGTCACCGTTCTGCACTAGAAACACCATATTCAACCCCCACGTGAAATGGTCGTCTAAATGGCAGTGCAGAAACCACATTCCTGTCGAAAGAACAACAATTTGCCGCTTATTATATGAAGGTGTAACATTCTAATGAATTAAATGTGATGGGACCCATTTGAAAAACAAAAATATATACCTGGGTTGTCAGCTCTGAATCTTATGGCGACCCACCCGCTCACTGGAGCGATTACTGTGTTGCGCTGTGGAGGATCAACCAGATTAAAGTTATCCGGGTCGGTTTCTGGGTTATAGTTCCCGAAGCCTTGTCCCACCACGTAAAAGTTGTAACCATGAAGATGCATTGGATGGTTCTCTGCCACGAAGATGTTTGTTGCCTGAAAAACTAGCTGCACGGTCGAGTTGTATTTGAGCTCTTTCACTTTTGTTGCGCGCTCAGGAACCCAAAGACTTTCGAGTATATCCTCCCCCGTGTAGTTGAATCTAACGCCAGGTTTTGATGGAAAATCCGTCGTAAAAACACCATTAATGGAGAAATAATATGCTTGAAGCAGGGCGATCGTGGGCTCTACAAAGGATACGTTGTTGATACTAGCACTCAGGCTCATATTGTTGGGGCCATCACACTCTTTCCGATCACACGGAAGCAAACCCAGTCCAACTGTCGCGATGAGGCTTTCATCTATTGTATGCGGAACATCCACTGGGTACTCCCGGGATGCCAAGCTTCGCAGTGCTCTGCTAAATCTAGTGACAGTCGCAGTGTCGTTGTAGGCTGGAAGACTAGGCAAAATGGGCCGCGTAGAATTTTGATGTCCAATATACTCTAGAATGGCAGTAGCGGTTGTGTTGTCGAAAGATTCCTGATTATTATATGGTCGGGCGGCCATATAGTATTTGCCCACAGGCTGGTTGGCCGTGATAAGAACATCTGTAGTCTGGCCAGCAGAGATGACGATTACATCTGTTTTGTATGGCTTGGTGTAGCAAGCATCCACAGCTACAACAGTAAATTCGTGGCCTGCTATCTTGAAAAAGTGCCCGCTATTGAGTGCAGCATTCACGATCCGCAGAAGGTACGTTTCTCCTTGTTTTACAGCGAATCGAAATGTTTCTGCATCAACAATCCTTTGATCAGTTTCTAAATCTTTTTTCAACACAACACTTTCTATAAGTTAACTGAAGTCTGTATGAATGTAGAAACATATTACCGGAGCTAGAGCAGGGAAGCAGATCTCCTGGCTGTCCATTTATGGTGAAGGTATCGGATATATTAGGCGCACCACCTGTGAGAACTGCTTCATCAATAACGGCGACAGGGTTGTTGTTCCACCATTCTCCTGTTCAATAACATAAAATCAGGTTGAATCAATATTAAACATTAAAATACATTAAGCATACAAACATTTGTTTTTGAATCGCATAGCAGATCATCACCTATTACAAGAGGAATTTCCGCAAGGGGTTTAGGAAAGGGATATGGTTTTCCTCTCTTAGGATAGATTACGAAAGCTCCATGCACCGTAGCTCGGAGCCATGAGACATGGGCATGCCACCACACGGTTCCTTCTTGTCCAGAAATGGTGAATCTGTATGTATAATGTCCACCTGGTGGAATGGGGCATTGTGTAATATATGCAGGTCCATCGGCCCATCCCGTACGTATCTGCTCGACTCCATGCCTGATGTATGTAACGACGAGTCTTATAATCCTTACCATCAAACCTATCTGTAACAATAACAGATGTACTCAAGCTCTGAAATATGATCATCAGGTTGCAGAGACATACCAGTGAAGAGTGGCATTGTACCCAGCTCTGTTATAGGCTTTAATATTAACAGTGTCCCCATCACTTACATGAATCGTTGGACCTGGTAGCTGTCCATTAACGGTAGCTATTATACGCTGCTTGCACAGCCTGGTAACTGTCTTCTTTTCAATCTGTTCAGTCATTCAAAACATCAAATATTATAAATATCCCGTACTTCGCATATATTAGTTCTTTTCAATCTGTTCAGTCATTGAAAACATCAAATATTATAAATATCCCGTACTTCGCATATATTATCACATTAACACAGTCTCAAACGTGTGGCTGGTGAACGCTGATTACATATTACATGTAAAGGGATTTTTTTATAACAGTGAGAAAGTTAGTAATTGAAATCACAATCATTGATTTATTGAAACATTAAAACAATTTTATTAATATTTAATCTTTTCCATACAAAACTAAACTGATTAAGCACTAAAAATCTATAAATATAACTATTAATGTAAAAAAAATAAAACTTGAAAGTTATATTTATCCAAGACATTGGGTATGCCAAAATAAAACTTGAATACAGCGGATAAGCAAAACTTACAATGAAGGTATAGTTGTGGATTGCTGCGTTTGAGATGGCAGCGAAATAAGCAACAAATGAGAGTAGAAAAACAAGGCCAGCCGAAGAGAGACGCACCGATTGCAACGACATTGTTACAGAAACTAGATATCCTGTAAGCACAATATATTGCTACTCTTGCAAAGCCTGAAAGAGGTATCTAACTAATACCATTCACCGTTTCAACTTTGAAACGGATGAATCTTTCAGTGCCGAACAGAATTCAATACTGGTGTGTGTTTCTGCTAACAAGACCGACTATATATAAGGACGAAAAGCTTGTGAGCAGATTGTTAGGAATGGTTGGATGTCTGAAAGGATCACGGAGTCGTCACTGTGGGGTATAGTGCCTTCAAATCACCGAGTTTTCAATCCGGACATGACAGGTTCGAAAATGTCCCAGCGCAAAAGCTGCCATCTCCACAGTTCTGAATACATCAAATCGTTTTGCTGCTCTCGGATCTCGAATTTCCTGTGGCAGCTTTAATCACGTTTCTCAGCGGGATTTCACTAGTGCGTTTGGTTTTTACTGACTATACACTTTAGCCGTGGTCCGGACATGTTTGGAGCGAAGCTTTCCTCGTTTTTCGTTTCGACGATGAAATCCACGCGAAACAACGCTACTCCGCACAAAAAAATTTCATAAAGGTCCCTTTTACAAAATAATTTACTCTTCAAAGCTTTCGCACATTTATCATGAAGGATCGCAAGATAAATATATTTAAAGTAGGTCGGGCAAGTTAGAATATAACTCATGTAAAAGAATATGAAAGTCATGTAACTCATGTAAACGAATATGCAAATCATGTAACTCATGTAAAACTAATGATATAAAATATAAAAGATGGCGTTTACGTGATCTGTGATCTAACAGCTTTTACATAACGTAAACTTTTTGCTTTGGAAGTTTTTATATAAAATATGATGTACAATCACTTATCTCCATGACAATATTCTAACCCATCTAGATAACCTGTATGAAAAAAAATAGTTTATATACAGCGATTTGCGATTTTTTTTCAATAATTTAATTGGTTTTTTATAATATCTTTTAAAAGGCTGAGTTTGCATAAAGCATGGAAAATAGTTGTATCCAACATTTACATCCTGGTTACAGCGCAAGAGCTAGCATCTAATGTTATGGGGATTAGTTTACCTGCTCGTATTTGTGTTGAGGTTAACCTCTAGAAAGGACTACCGGAAGCCATTAAGTTCTCGGTGGGGGACTGGTGCCATGTCCAAGAGCTGGACTAAGAGCAGATTCCTTTTAAGTGCCTCCGGTGCCATGCTTACGGTCATTTCGCAAAAAGCTGCCCCAAAGCCTCTAAGGAGCCGGGACGAGTCAAAGAAGATGATTTTCAGCCACTATCTAACCGACAAGGCAGCCAAGGCGAAAGGATCCACTAGCCCAGGCTACGAAGGTCACTCATTCAGCAGAGGCAACTCTAGAAAATAAAAACAGCTTTGATGCGCTCAAGGAAGATGCAGCCCTAGATCCAGAAGCAAAAGCAGTTAAGAAAGATCCTCCGGCAGACGAAAGCCTTCCGGATTCCACCCCGCCAGATTCAGTAGCAGCGAGAGAAATTCGGGCTTCAGATCCGGAACCCTCTGCCTCTGCAGGTCTGGGCGTTTCAGTCCCCTCTAGCGAAACTTCTGAACCTAAAGACAATTCAGTTTCATCGCCAAAGAACACAGAGAAAAGGAGGCGACCACCAACATTTCTTTGGGTTCTCAGAAAAATCTCGATCCCTATTTTAAGGGGAAAATTTCATCCCCCTCGGTTTAATGCTTTGCTTCTGTCTTCTCCTATGCTCACAATTTGTGAGAATTTACTCATGTATGCATTTTTTGTCATTTTCTCGAATGAGCTCAAGAAGCAGATGGGATTGGTCTCCCAAGACATTCACAAGAAGGTTGGCAACACTGTTAGAGGTCACCAACCTTCTTCAGATTTGTAACTTTCTGATTCTGGCTTGTCAGAATGCCACTTAATACAACATAACCGTTCTTGTCAAAAAAAAATGTTATTGCTGACATGTTCAACCATTTTTTCCCGCCATATGTGGTAATACCATGTTGTATCCGATTTCTTTTTTTCTTAATTACGTCGAAAGGCGTACACCTATTGACAATGGGTACAATTAATGATCTTTTAACTTTATTTAATCTTAAACCCTAATCTGATGGCTATGCATTGAAGATGCTGGCATATTCTTAGTCGTCCTCCAAAATCAATGTGTCAGATTTATTATTCATAACTTTCTTGCATTTATCAAGGCATCCGTTAACATGTTTACTTTTTAACATTTACCTAATCACATTAAAAAATTACTGTAATGATATGTAAATGCCATGTTTAAATGATTAAGTAGAATTAAACCGTGCAACCAAACGTTTCATATTACCACAGACGGATTACGGATTACCACATACGTTTTATATTGGGGGCACAGGTTAACAACTATGCTAGTTTACTTCATCTTTTTAATGTTAAATTTTGGCTTCAATTGAAAGAAAAATATAACCTCTTTCTAAGAACCATTTCCATCTAACGAATGGCCAACAAATGCACTTCGCATTTGAAAGTTCTTTTATAATTTACATATTTTCATATCAATATTAAATATTAAATTTTAGGTTAAACTATGTATTAAACAAAATATCACCTCTGGTCCATACTCTCCCATCAAATGAATGGCAATCAAGTGCACTAAACATTCGTCCTCGCAAGTCAAAAGCTACTTAACATTCCCTACATCCTTTGTCTGGAATATGATATAACTCGACCTCAATATGCAGAATGGTATAATTCGATCAACAACACTTTAGGTTAAACTAAGGGTCTATGAGATGGGTTAATGCGAATTAGTTTTTGTTAATTTTGTGTACTAAATGGCGAGATGTATATGCTTTGTTTTAATAAATTATCAGTCCAAAATGAGTTAAAATGGATTTGAAACAATTTCACTAAACTTTGTAAAAAAAAATAATAATAATTTCTGGCTAATTTTTAATTCAATTGTCTCTAGACCAAAGCTCAACTATTTTAGTTTGGTCACATGAAATGAAATAAATTATTTGATGGTTGGCATTTCAAGGTAGCATTATAATAAAAGGATGTCTTGAAGGATGAAATAACAGTTGAAGGACGAAATAACAACTAAAGAGATTTATTGAGTTCCTTTTGCCACTTGGGTGAGTCAAAAGAGGTCTCTTAATTGCCTTGTTCGACCAACAAGACCACATTGCCTTGTTGGACCAACAAGACAATAGAGAAATTATTAGTAGATTAGGGAATCCACAAAATAGTAAACAATAAAAGAAATAACCAAGAAATTAAAGCAAACTAAGCACATGTAAATTCTAAAAGATACATGAAATCAACACAAGAGATCATTACCCAAATGGAAAGTGATCTTTGAATGGAGAACACCAAAGGAGAAAAGTGGAATTATGGATCTCATATTCCTCCTTAGGAGGGCTCTACAGTCTTCCAAAAATAGAGCTTCACTCTCCTATATAACAATGGTGAAAAACTTCTTGGTCAAGTTTCTCAAGAAGTGAGAAGCTTACCAAATTCTATAATTCTTCAATGGGCTCTCAAGAGAATCAATGGCTTCTCTAAGAAAAAATGGGCAACATAACAATACAACAAATTCCTTCATTTTTAGAATACAATGGTCATGTATTTATAGGACCATAGCAAGATGTTTCATAACATGTTCCGTGTATGAATGGGAGGAATGTAGAGGTACATCTCATTCTTTCAGTTATCCCAAGTTGAAATTTTAGATCGATCTTGGGGTCTTGTCATGATTCACTTCAGCCTAAAAGTGGTTGAGGCCCGACCAAATTTATAAATGTGTTGTTTCATCTCGGTTGAATCAACAACAATTGCGTGGAATGCGTAGAGTGCATGTTAGGTGCTTTGTTTATCCGCACATGATGACTTTGGTAGAAATGTGCATAAATTCATGGCTCTTTCTATATACTTTTGTCATCTTGCTGAAGTAGGTTCTGTAAATGTTGGAAGTATGTTGTGCTTGTGTTGATATTTTCTTCGACCATTGTCTGTATTACTTGTGAACAATTTTTCGATGACAACATATTCCCCCTTATGTGTGAGGTTAGGAGCATATGCATAGCCGAAATACATCATTGCTTATTTTGAAAATAGGAGAGTTGTAATTTCTATCTAAGGGGGACTATAGGAGTGATCCGTTGGAAGAAAAGGGGATCAAGTATTCTTCAAAAACTGAAATGTAAATCTAGGTACAAATGAGGAGGGCATGTCCCATGTTCGTGTCATGAAACCATAAATGAAATGACTGAAACTGAATATTGTTGACGAAGTAGATGTTTGCAGCATCGTCGAGGGCGTTAAAAAATGGCAGATAACAATTATGATTACTTAAAAGGATCTAAATCAAAGTATGAACAACTTGGAGACATTGATGGCCTAGAAAATTCATAGGTCTTCGACGATTATAGAAAAATGCCATGGTTTCATAGTAAGACCTACTATAAGATGAAACTTTGTTGGGTTCAAATGTTATGGGGGTCAATGAGATCAAAAAGAGATGAAGAATCTTTTTGTTCCTTTCAAGAATTCTCATTAATAAGGGAATAAGAGCCAAGATAATGTCACCTTCCTCAAAACTTGTGCTGGCATCAACATGAAAGGGTTGTAACTTCAAGAAACAAAGAGATTATGAGCATTGATTCGATCAAACAAGTATTAGGGACTAAATTGAGGAGAGGATGGATGGAATGGTGACATGAATGATGTTCAAGATGTATGGTAATAGAGAAATTCCCTTTGTTGGGTGGAAATGGAATAATGGTGATGATTGTAAAACGTGATCGGGGATGACCAAATATTTGGAAAACCATGTTGAATGGGTGAGATTTCAAAGGAATTGATGATAGGTCAAAATAGAAATATTTGGGACACGGGTGTCAGTGATAGTCAATATTTGGGCCATGATAGGGATATATTTGCAAAGATGGTGATGAAATGAAGGTGCCCCAACCAAGGGAGAAATGGGTTGTTGTGTGCTAAGAAAAAGATGTCGTAAATTGTGATGACAAAACTCTATTATACTCATTGGAATTTGAAATGTGCTTTATGCAATTACCAAATGAATAAATAATGATTAGGTTGAAAGTACACATACAAAGACGGGTTCCCTAATGAAGAATGGCCTAGGCTCATGGGGCACAAGTAGGGGAATATAATTGATGAAGAATCAAGTGATCCAGATTATTTTTGGAATGAAATGAAAACAGAGATATTACAATGAAATACTCATAGAAATTGCCAGAAAGAGAGAGATAGAACATTACATGATTTCTATTAATGAAAGAATTGTATAGAGACTCTAAAAATACAAAGTGCAAGCCTCGCTAGAATGGTGGCAGCTTTATCTCTGAGAAGAGATGTGATAGGTACGCTCATTCGCTAGAAGACGATTACAATGAGGATCTAAAGGCCTTTTTTATGATAAACATGAATGCCAAAACTGTAGACATCCAAAAACCTAACCCTAGGAGATGAATCTCCAAAAGTCATGTGGGCCGTGTTGGGGTAAGTTAGTGCATTAACTTCTCGGGGTTGTAAGTTTTGCATACGATCTTTGTTTTAGGTGCATGATAGCTTGTTGGAAAGGTCTTTCTGAGAACTACGAATTATGTCGTCAAAATTTGACTATGTCTATATTTTGATTGTGGCAAGCCAAGAAAACATTGTTGAGAGCCCCAAAATTACCCTCGAAGTACAGAAATATGTGCTGACATGAAAAATTCCAAAATAAGCCAGTTGGAATATATGGGAGACCACCAATATCCACCTGGATGATGTGTAGGGCTTCAGGATAGCCCTGTAAGTGAAGAATCCATAATTACAAAGAATTGTCCCTATTACAGAGAAAAATTCTAAAATGAAAACTAACAAAATGAGCTAGTTGGAAGTTGGAACAGGTGGGTGGCCACAAATATCCACCTCGATAAATCCTTCCCCCTTAGAAATAAATGGTCTCCATTGCATTGAGCGCCCAAGGAAGAGGGGAAATTGTTTTTTGAATATGAATCTAGGTGAGCTACATGCCTTGTTGGAGAAGTTGTGTTGCTTGGTCTTTGGAAGGTTGTCACGAACCTGTTGATGGCGGGGTTGAATCTATTCCACCAACCTGTTGTCTCTGTTCTTGATAGGGCATTGTGTAGGCACCATTGTAGGTGAAGAAACAATATCCTCTTTCCCTTCTATAATATGCTTATGCTAGATAGAGGGTGTTGAGTCTACAATGGTTGTAGTGGTCTTCTATACATCCTTTGAACAGACTATGAAGAGGATGAATTTTGCAGTATGAGAGATTACCTTGCGGCATTGTTTTGGTGGAACAATTGTTGGAACTACCTATGGTATCTTTTAGAGCTGACCCCCCAGAGTAATAATGACACTACGGGGTATAGAATCATAAACAACATGATGCTTCCACATATACGGTTTTCCCAAATCAACATCATAGACATCAAGAGGGGCAACAACATAGACTACCTCATCCTCGAAGAGATAGATTCCATAGGACGTGCGACACTATTGGATGACACAAAGATCTCATCCCTGGTGAATCCACCTAATGTTGTATGGTTGTGAGTGTGGTGTTGTCGACAATCCCAACTGTTTGATTATCTCAGTTGGGATGAGGTTCTTCTAGTTTTTGTTATCAACAATGAAATGCAACGGGGTCCCCTTTACCCACATATGTGAATGGAATAGGATCTCCCCCTCTTTAGGATCTACTGGTTCTTCTGGTTGAATTGTTTTGGTCACGACAGTAGTAGTAGGGTCTGTGTCGATGATCTGTCTGTAATCCATATTTTCTGAATTGGATTGTGAATCGAGGTTCGAATCCTTGTCTTTGACCTCGACCACCAATGAATATTTAAACTGACATTCATCGTTGTTGTGCCATGGGATTTTGTGGAAGGCGCACCACTTCCTAGTGTCATTCTTTGTCTTTCCTTTACCCATTTTGTCTTGTGTCTTGGATTGGCTTTCTAGAGGTTGTTGGTTAGGGTCATCTTTACCATGCTTTGGTTGTTGCGTATTTGCAGATCCGGATTCCCATTTTATCTACTGCCTAAATTCCTGCTCGATTTTGACATCATATCGATAGGAAGCTCCCAATGATGAGATGTTTAGGAAATTCATTTTGGTTTGGATGTACCTATGCGGAGCCCTACGGTATTTCAGAACCATATGCTGCTCAGAGTATTTTATACCCAGCTTAGTGTGTAAGGTATGGAAAGTATTTGTGAACTCCGACATTGTTTGTATCTTCTCTTTCCGTAGTGTGGTCCATGCCATGTATTTCTCTTCATAGTTATCAACAAGGTAGTATTGTTCCTTGACCGCATCCAAAAAAAAATCCCAAGTGGGCTCGGCCCCATATATTCCATATTCCTCTATGGAACTTTGCTCCCAGTATGTTTTCCACCAACGTTTGACATGGAGAAGAGCCTTGAGCAGTACGAAGGTGATATTTTCCCTGTCTAAAAAATTTTGAACAAAGAAATAACCCTCTAATATATTTAACTATTTTTCTAGGGCATTTGCATCTATCTCACCTTCAAATATGGGAATATCAAAATTAACTTGTACCTTGAAGGGAGAGGTTCCTCCAAAATGGCCTCTTGATGAATATGCGTATGTTGATATTGACAAACATTGAAGGATGTGTGAAAAATTCTCCATCATTTTGTCCCTTTGTCGTGTGATAGCTTTCTCAAGAAACAGGCTAATATAATCTTTTTCTCCTCCATTTTTCTTTTCTTCTGCCATCGAGGGTTTCTTGGACATGCGAGAGTGATTTTCATCAAGATACACAAGCTCGAGACTCAACTGGCTATTCTCGGACCTTGTCGGGGACATGTGCTAAAAAACGATCAAGAGCAGTGTGCTTTGATACCACTGATCTAGATTATTTTCGGAACAAAATGAAAGAAGTGATATTACAATGGAATACTCATAGAAATTGCCAGAAATAGAGAGATACAACAATACATGATTTCTATTAATGAAACAATTGTACAGAGACTATAAAAATACAGAGTGCTAGACTCGCTAGAATGGTGGCATCTTTATCTATGAGAAGAGATGTGACGACTACACTCATTCTCCAGAAGATAATTACAATGAAGATCCAAAGGCATTTTTTATGATAAACATGAATTCCAAAACCATAGACATCCAAAAACCTAACCTTATGAGATGAAACACCAAAATTCATGTGGGCCTTGTTGGGGTAAGTTAGTACATTAACTTCATGCGGTCGTAACTTTTGCATATGATCTTCATTTTAGGTGCGTGATAGCTCATTGGAAAGGTGTTTCTGAGAACTACACATTATGCCATCAAACTTTGACTCTGTCTATAGTTTGATTGTGGTAAGCCAATAAAACATTGTTTAGAGCCCCAAAATGGCCATGGAAGTACAGAAAGAGGTGTTGACATGAAACCTTCCAAAATAAACTAGTTGGAATAGGTGAGAGACCACCAATATCCACCTGGATGCTTTGTAGGGCTTCAGGACAGCCCCATAAGTGAAGAAACCATAATTACAAAGAATTTTCCCTATTACAGAGAAACATGTTGAACTAAAAACTGACAAAATGAGCCAGTTGGAAGTTGGAATAGGTGGGTGGCCTCCAATATCGACCTTGATCATGGGGGCTCCATAGGTGGGTTTATGTACCAAATATTTGGATGGAGGATTAAATTTCAAATGGGAAATTGATGTTGGGTGAGATGGGGGGTTGATGATAATGAAGAGGTTCATTTTATGTAATCGATTAAACAAAAAGTGGGAGTCTAGAATTGCGTAGTTTAGCAAGATAATAAGAAAGAAGTATGAGGTTATCACTCTGGGGTGTAATACTGTGAGGACTCCCAAGCCTAATGGATAGAGAAACATGAGTGTCAGTATTACAAGGGGTAAATATGTGTGGGACAACTCATGGAGGTGAAAATGTTACCGATTGATAATACCTAAATGCAATGGAGGTGATGGTATCACAGAGCCCAGTGTGGGATCCTATGGGTAAATTTCAAGGGGTATAATTGGGATATGCAGTTGTTTGTAGAGGGAATGAGAACATGTTAGTTGTGAAGATATACCTGAAGGGGTCAGAGTACGACCATGAAAGAATGGTGGGGGTGTTGTTGTACCAACTACTGCACATGTAAACGTCAAATACCCTACGTGAAACATATCTGAAAATTTAAAGAACATATGAAAATTATTTGATAATCATGTTAATAAGTACAATGTGTACCTTTTGTTTTAAAATTGGTGGGAACAACGGTACCTTGATGAAAAATTTAGGTGACCTTGGAAGGAGGCCAAAGAACAATGAGATACTAGAAGAGCTAACCCCTGAAAGAGGGTAGGGAACAATGAGTTCTTTGAAAAATAAACTCCCTAAGGGATTCAATGAAACAATGGGTTCTTGAAAAAGGCATTACTTGAAGGAGGTCACAAAACAATGATTTCTAGAAAAGGAAATCCCTGAAGTAGGTTAGGGAATGATGGGTTCCTGAACAATTCCCTCCCTATGGGAGGGCAAGGAACAATGGGTTCCTGAAAATGGCACTCCCTAAGGGAGGCCAAAGAACAATTGGTTCCTAAAAAAGGCACTCTCTAAGGGAGGCCACAGAACAACGAGTTCCTGAAAAAGGCACTCCGAAAAGGAGGTTGTGGAATAATGAGTTCTTGGAAAAGTTACTCCCTAAAGGAGGCTAGGGTTCTTGAATAAGTCCTCTCTAAGGGAGGACACAAAACAATGGGTTCTAGATAAAGTCACTCCCTAAAGGAGGTAAGGGAACCATGGGTTCCCAAACAAGGCACTCCCTAGTGGAGGCCACAGAATAATGGGTTCCGAAAAAATGCACTCCCTGAAGGAGGTTAGGGATCAATGGGTTCATGAAAAAGGAACTCCCTGAAGGAGTTCGGGGAACCATGGGTTCTCTAACAAGGCACTCCCTAAGGGAGGACAACGAAGGATAGGTTCCTAAAAAAGGAACTCCCTGAAGGAGGCTAGGAAACCATGGTTTCTTGAACAAGGCACTCCCTAAGGGAGTCCACAGACCAATGAGTTCCTGAAAAAGCCAATCCCTGAAGGAGGCCAATGAACTATGGGTTCCCTGAGAAAGGAACTCCCTGAAGGAAGTCATGGAACCATGGGTTCCCAGAAAAGGCCCTCCCTAAGGGAGGTTGTGGAACAATGGGTTCCTCAGAAGGGCACTCCTAGAACGAGGTCGGGGAACCATGGGTTCTTGATCAAGGAACTCTATAAGGGGGTCCAGGGAATGATGGGTTCCTAAAAAATACACTCCTTGAAGGAGGCCATGGAAATGGTTTCTTGAAAAAGGCACTCCATGAAGGAGGTCACATTGTCCTTATGGGGTTAAGTAAAAATGACCAAGGCTAAGGGGAACTTGCCACAAGATGTAATGAAACTATCTTTGTGGATCATTTGGATTAGGCCATGTGGCTTGTAATCGTATGATTTATGAGGAAACTTGACACAATGTGGCGGTATAAGGGTCCCTAAAAAGCATATATTGTTGGTTTGTGTTAGTTTGAGAGTTATGTATTATGAGACAAAGGTGTTAAGTGGTACTTCTCCCTGCATTATCTTATGAGGATTGGTGGAAGGGTTGTTGAAAAATACCCAAGATGCTGGACCAAATGTATAACGGTAGGAAGTTTAAGGTTGGACATCCACAAAATAGGATTTGAAATAGTGTATCAGATCCACTATTTTGTGTGATATCCCTAGAGGGGTTTGAGACTTTAACATGTGTCGAAACATCTCCTATATGGGCATGATTGTTTAGCATGGAACTGGAGTCCTTGATATCCCTATTAGTGAGAAGAGGTGATCTTATTTGACAAGGATAAATGATATTATCAAGGGAGATAATATCAAAGGGTACAATGATTGAATTGTTAGGACCTTGCCAACAATGAATAGGAAAACCTAGATGGAGGTTATCATTATAATCACTAAAAGTAGTGGCCTCAAAGAATTATTCATCTTTTGTGAATAATGTAGTTGACATATCATTGTTTATTTTTTTATTGGTGGAATAAATATGCATGGGTTCCCACAAGGATGAATGAATCCGACCAACCTCCAATCCCAAGTGGTGAGGAGGTGGCTCTAGAGGCATGGGGTCATTTTTAGAGGGAGTGGATGTTGCACAAGTAGTGACAGTGGACACATAGTTCATGGACTCAATGTGAGAAACATGAAGTGAGATTCTATTCTAAGAGTCTTGTGAGGGGGGATCAGTGTAGGATAGTTGATCGATTGTGATGATGTGTCCCACATTTGGGAATATGATGACTCGAAAGAGTGAAGAAACCACAAAATTAATTACATAGATGAAATCACAAGGCAAGAGAATCTTGTAATCCATAACACCATTCATGATAGCAACATAGATCAAAATTGTCTTACTACCAAACTCAATGGGGAGATTAGGTAAGATCCATAAGGGGGAAAAAAGTCTACCATCAAGGCCTATTAACTTAGTCATCAATGGGATAAGACTAGGGGATCCTAGTTGTTTCCAGGATGATGAGGACACAATACATAGCAATGCTCTATCATCTATTATACATCAATAAACTATAAATTTTTTAACAATCACTCGTATTTGAAACGAGGTAGAAGATGATGGTCATGCTTGGATAAGTTGATCCCAATCAAGGGTGATGGCATGTGATGGGTGTGGCTATCCACTTCCATTTTTCCTACAAGGATACGGTCTAGTAGATATTTTGTTACTAGAGGTGGAAGGAGTTCCCCGATGTCTACATGATTGAGCCTTAGTCATTATGTAGATTGGGTGTGAGTGGGGGTTACCCATGTGAGGGGTAAAAAATTATGTTGAGGTGCATGGAGCCTTACCTGATGGAATAATGGGTTCATGTTGGGGAAGGGGGAACATCAAAGTAGTGCAAGGAGAAATACTATGTTTATTATGTTGCATACGCTCCAAACAAACTTCTTGGACTAGCTCTGGAGTGAGTTCAGGGAATTGATGGGTTGCGTTACCATAGATCTCACAAAATGGGAAAGGGTGATTAGTCCATGTACGGGTGGTACATCTATGGTTAGTTTAATTTTAGTTCTAGTGGGAAATATGAGTGCTCCCATCTCTACAAGAATTTACCCCATGCCATGGGCATTGATAGTGGGTATTTCTCTTGTTACTCCTTGTGACTGGTGGATGACCAATATAACTAGGAGAGGGGGCCCAAGTTTTTCCTATATGGGAATAAAAGGTGGTTATATATGGTAGGTTTTTTAGTCCTTCCATGGTGGTTGATGGTTGGAGATCCAATTCCTGAAGAGGAAGGGCTACTAGATGGGTGGATTTTTCTAGATAGTGGTCACTAGCAAGGTGGACCCAAGAAAAGCCAATCCTAAAACAATGGAACTCACTAGTATGTGTGCTAGTTGTGTGGTTGTGTTCACCAAATTAGGTGTTAGGGGGGGTTACCCTTGTGAGGGGTAACAAATGATGTCCAGGTGCGTGGAACCTTACCTGATGGAATAATGGGTGCATGCTAGGGGAGGGGGCATATCGAAGTAGTGTAAGGATAACTACTAAGTTTATAGTGTGCATGTGCTCTGAAAAAATTGCTTGGACTAGATATAGAGTGAGTTCACGAGATTAATGGGACTGGTTACAATATAGCTCAAAAAATGGGCAAGGGGGATTAGTCCATGTATGGGTGGTACATATATGCTTGGTTTTATTGTAGTTTTGGTGGGAAGTATGAGTGCTCACATATGTACACGCATTACCCCCATGCCATGGGCGTTGATAGTGGGTATTTCTCTTGTTACTCCTTCTAAGTAGTGGATGAAGAATATAACTAGGAGAGAGGGCCTAAGTTTTTCCTAACTGGGAAGAAGATGATGGGGTTATATATGGTATGTTTTATGTTCCTGCCATGGAGGTTGATGGTTGGAGAGCCAATTCCTGAAGAGGAAGGGATACTATATCAATGGATTGTTCTGGATAGTGGTGCCTAGCAAAGTGGACCTAAGTAAAGTTGACCCTAAAACAGTGACACTCATTGTTATGTGTGCTAGTTGTGTGGTTGTGTCTACCAAATTGGGGACACCTCCCAGGATTGGAGAGAGGTTTCTCAGGCGTCTAGAATGGCGGGGATGTTGTGGTTCCCCTATGATTCTAGATTATATGTGAATGAGTTCATGTGGTAGTGATAAGAATAAAGGAACAATTTCTTTTTTAAAATGTGGGTTATCTGAACAATGTTTTTTATAGTTCTATGTAATCAACCAGTGAAAAATATGCATAAAACAAGTAACATTGTAATATAGTTTTGGTTATTTATCTGGGTGGGAGAATAAAACAAAATTCATGTATCCTATTGACCTATCGTACTTCATCTCAAAAAGCATCAGGCCTTCCAAAAGCACTCTACAGTGGGGCATGAATCCAATGGAAGAGGAGCTTGTGAAGGTATGAATAATTAGTTATAATGATGGGTGAAGGGAGCATATCCAGAAAATGTTAAGAATATTTCCTAATAGCCATTCAAAATCTAATTAAGGTGTGATTTTAGCCCACAATTGCCACCTGAGTAGACAAAACCTAGGCTTGGACGCTAAGTTACCTCGATCAAGCACATCATTCATATTTTCGACCTCATAAATGGGTCACGAGGTGGATGCTTTTCAAGGGCTGGGTGACCCAAGGAGGAATGCAAAAAACAATTGCACCTTGGCCTTTGACCCTTCACATCTATCTCCTCGCCTTATGGTGTATCAATACTTGATTGGGAGTATTTTGGTACCCTATTTCACAATTTTCTAAGTTTCAATGAGAAAAGGATAATGTGGGTTTATTTGGATAGCTATCCCCAAAATCGTAACTTAGACTACAATTTTCTTTTGTATTCCTCCTATGGAGGTTAAAAATGTGTTGTTTATGGTTTCTTTTAGGATGTGAAAGTAGGCTGTGAGGTTGGGTTCATGGGCCAACCCCATTGTTTTAAAAGTGGTGTGACCAAAATATTTACACTAAACAAATTAATCCCTTTTGATCCTCCCATATTGCTTTTTGGGCACATGAAGAAGAGCATACTACGATTTCAAGTATCTAGTAAAAATCTTTCGAATATATGGTGATGTCGTGTGCAAGAAGTGATAGTGAGTGAAAATTTTCAATAATTTAGTGTTTTGAATTTTAACATGTGGACATTGCTTTGTCCTTTACAAATCTTGTTTTATCTCTAACTTCCTAAATTTCACAAACAATCCTTGCCAAAATTGAAAAATCCGTATGTAACGAGTATGGTGGACACGTGGGTCCTTACTCTTGAGCTTTTAATATTCCTAGAATGTTATATAATCTATGAAAGCTTTGAAACAATTCCTATATTGTAGACATGTGGGCATGTATGTTCCCTTACAAATCCTTAAACTTTCTAGGTGGTTTATGCTAAAATTTCGAAACTATCCTAACATTGTGCACATGTGGGCATGTATGGTCCCTTACAAACATTTTAGAGTATATTTCAACAAGAAAAATAAGATGCATTTTCCTCTCTTAAAATGATTGATTTGGAAGGGAGATGAAGGTTTCTGATTTCCTAGATCACACAAGGGTCTCGGGAAAGAACATACTATAAGATTGTCCAAATAGTCTTCTATTCCCAATTTTAATGTGATGTTTTGTAAAAGGAAAGATTTAAATGATTGGAATACAAAGGATACACTTAACCATCCAGGTGGCAAGCAAGGAAATAAAAGAGGTTCTGGTTCTTTTAATCCCCCTAGATGTCTATGTGTGACTAAGTATCTATGCAAGAATGAATACCAAGACTTATTTTTGTGGATTTTACAAAGTGCATAAAATAAATCTAATCTACTCATTGTAGTAGAAGGATGGTGGACTCAAAAAAATGAATTATATTCAAGACCAGAAGAGGGCAAAGATTTTGAACCTGTGCAAGATGATCAAAGATAATATTTGAGCCAAAGCCACAATTTGAAAAATATTTTCCAGCAAGAATACACAAAATCTCTAATTGAGAGTGTATAGCTCAAGCTTATAATATTTCATCAACATAAACATAAGTAATTTTTGTTGGTTTTCCCATTTGGACTTCTAGTTTAAATTTTAGTGTTTATGGTGTGCGATTGAGTTCTCTATATTCTTATTCTTTATTTAATTAGGGTGGTAATTACTCTTCACTCCCATGGCACTAAATTTCATTGTTGTTTTAAGAAATGTGTGTGTTCTGTTTATGACAATCATAATCAATAAAAAAAATTAGTTATACATTAATTCCAACACCAAGAATTGATTTGTTTACCAGTTATGTTAATCATCCATGTGGATACATTGTGCATCAAATTCCCTTTGAATGAATGGTGGTTTGAACCTATAACTTTATTATACATTTAATTGAACCAATTTGACTCCAAAAGTCAATCTTCCAAATCCTTTCATTGCTGGAATACTTTTAATTCTTTTGCTACAACACACGATTTTCATGTAAAGATCCAATGGATCATCCACATTGTTCGATTATGTTAAACAACTCCATCATATAGTTTCTTCATGATTGGGTTGACTTAATTTTTTTTTTGTAGTTTGTGGAAACTTTACAATAGCTAGAAATTCAATTGTATGCTATGTACAAGGTGTAGGGAGACACCTGTAGCAACTCATCGACATTGTTCCACACACACACACACACACACACACACACACACACACACACACACACATA
>CBVK0100146524.1:0-21519 GCA_900067695.1 Picea abies | reverse complement strand
TACCTTTTAGTAGAAGAAGTCTCTTCCATCCTGCTTAGTCTTCTTTGCAGGTTCCTTTTCTTTGGCAATCGATGCTTCGTGTTTCTCCTTCCTTTTCTTTAGCTCAAGACACTGATTCCTATAGTGAACGTACTTCTGACAGTTGAAGCATTGTATTTCTGAAATATCTTTTCTTTGCTTTGGCTTCTTTCTTGAATCGAACTTTCTTTTGTCCCTGAAGTTCTTGAATCTTGCTGTGAAGGCTTGATCATCGTACTTCTTTTGGGGTTTCTCTTTTGCATTGATCCTTGATTCTTCTTGGGCACAACAAGTCCAAAGTTCTTCAAATGTCGGGTACTCCTTCCTTGTATTCATGCTTGCAGCAAATGCATCCCATGTCTTGAGAAGACCATTGAGTACTATGTTCACCAATTCCTTTTCTGAAGTGATCTCTTCAATAGCTTGTAGTTGATATCTTAGCTGGGAGATCCTTACAAAGTAGGATGTTATGTTGCCATCATCATTCATCTTCATGTCACGGAGCTCATTCTTCAGACTCATAACTTGTCCAATGTTTCTGACTGAGAAGAGATTTGTTAGAGCATCGTACATCTTCTTCGATGAGTCAAGATGGGAGATGTAGGGTATCAAGTGGTATTTTTTGGAATCCACTATGATACTCATGGAATTGATGTCAACATCTTTGAACTTCTCCATAGCTGCAACGTTCTATGGTTCCTTCTCTTCTCCTTCTTTAAACTCCAGCTTCACGATCTTTCCTTTCACAATATCCAGCACTTTATTCTTAGCAAGGATGAAGTCAATCCTTGTCTTCCATGCTCTGAATTTAGAGGCTCCATCTAGCTTGTTCTCAAACTTCATAGAATTCATCATGGCTTGCTTGACTTGGTCAAACCCTAGATTTGACCAGAAATTCAAACTTCACGTCTTGGCCTTCTGAGAGTACCAGGAGATGCGCTGGGCTAGGGTGCACTGATCTATCTAGAGATTAGGTCAATCTCGTCACTTAAGGTGCCTCGACAAGAGGTTTAGTGTTTCTACAACGGCTTCTGCTGGTAACCCTAGCTGCAGTGCTTTTGGAAGCTGCTCCTGCTAGTAACCCTAGTGACAGTTCCTCAACGAGCTCAATGTCTAGCGGTTATGTTTCCTTCCAGCGTTTTAGGCTGACTGAAGGGGTGTGGGCCCATAATAACCTGTTAGAATATAGAAGATGGTGTGCTCGTTTTACCATTGATGATACCCTCACCACCCAACCACAGGCTGAAGCCTCCCTCCGAGCACCTTAACCTTGACCTGAGAATTCCTCCGGAAGCAAACACTAGGCTAGATAGCCAAACAAAGAGTAGCGCATCAATCCGCAAGGATAGTGCATCACAAAATACTGATCAGATGTTCCAAACCCTAGCCAAGAGATATCCAAGCCAATACTGAAACTAGCTGCTGCTGCAGCTGCATCTGCAACCCTCCTCCAAACCTTCACACCAACTGCAACTGCAGTGCGCACCAACCTGTAGAACTACAATTATGAGATGCTGTCAAATGAGAACTGGCGCCCTGTATTTATACTGGTTCTGCCAGATTTGCTGGGGCCAACTTCTCCTTCTGGATAGTGTCTGTTCAGTATATTATTATTATTTCTAGCCGACTTCTTCTCTTGGAGGCTAATAGCCTAATATAAATTATCTTCTTGAACTGACAAGGCTTCTAGGGTTATTAGCCAATTCATTAGGGTTTCTCTTGCTTCTCGGAGTCTTCTATTCTCGTCAGGTTCACGCATGGGGGTAAATACCTCCTGCAGCTACCATAATATTAACAGGTACATAATGAGGAAATTGATCAGGCTCTACGTAATCTTTCTATCGACTTCAGGGAATTAGAAAATGAACTTTTCAACATAAAAATCCAGAATGAGATCAACGTCGCCCCAATGAGAAGCTACATTTAAGAATGGCTTGAAATGGAATTGAAGCAAGTCATTGACGAAAGGCAACAGATAGTTTCCACAATTCCAGTAGCCCTCGACGACATCAATGAAAAGGCATCAACAAGAAAATAGCAAAAGGGGTCATATGTACCATCATTGTAATTCTATACTGATCACATCTTGCTTTGTTTATCAACCCAATTATTCCACTTTTTTAAATAGAAATTTCTAGCCAAAGACGGATACCTTTCAATTTATTCTTTTCAGGTATTACACTCTACCACCACCGAATTCTTCTTTCTACAATCCTATTTCTTGTACATATTTATCTTATGGTCCACGGGAGCCCCAATCCCATTCTATATGACAAACACATTTAAATTTCTAGGAATATGTAACAAACAATATTATTTTTTGATATATTTCAAATAAAACTATTTTTTATCTCCTTTTATATTTATGTCCTCATAAATTTTTATCTTCCACTATGCTTATGGTCCGCGGGAGCCCCAATCCCAGTGTATATGACAAATGCATTTAAATTTCAAGGAATATGTAACTTTTTTGATATATTTCAAATTAAACTTTTTTTAATCTCCTTTAATATTTATGCCGTCATAAATTTTTATCTTCCACTATGTTGAATGTCAAGAAATTATATTTATTTAATTTGAATGTAACTTTTTTTTGTCGTGCCACATATAGAGACAAAATAGACAAAAATTTTCAGCATAGCAAAATAGATTGTATACTTTCAAAAAATAAATGGGACTCTAGAGTCCACGTGTCATTTATTGCATGAATACCACCTGTGCTTCATGTTGCTTGCCACATCTCCATTGCAATTTCCATCTTCCTCCGCTGCTTTTTCCCATCCCTGTGCATTTATTCCCAATTCAACCCGATAGGGACTACGTTGCCACGCAACACTTTTTACAAACCTTGTCTAAAGTGGTGTATATCTAATTTGATTCAATAATGTTATATATTTTGGCAGAGGTGCTTATTTCTTAAAGCCACACTTTTTTATTTTTAATTATATAAATCATTGTGATAGGTCTTGACCATTCATCCATTATTGTGATTGTATCTATTTAGGAGTTGTTTCACAATGTAAATAGGGACAATGTAAATAGGCATAAGTAAAGAAAATACAATCGGAATAACATAACTTTAAGAAACAAGGCTGTGTGGTAGCACAGTCCCTGCCAACGAGCCTAGAAAGCAAATTGTGGAAAGTGGGGTTGAATTGTAAATGAAACAAAGTGTTTGGTGCAAAATGTATATCAGGGAAATGTTGTGTGCAACATGTATATCACGGAAGATGGGGCAACAGTAAATGACGGTTGACAGGCAGAGCAACATCTAATTTTTGAAAGTCTATAGGAAACCTAATTTTTTTGAAAGTATAAAAGAAAGTAAAGAATTTTTTGATAGTGTAAGGTTAAATTTGAAAATTTAAATGCATTTTCCATATGGACTTGTGAAGGATAAAAATATATGATGACATAAAATTAATAGGAGATAAGAAATTTAAAAATTTAAATGCATTTGTGATCATGGGGTATAAGTAAATGACGCTTGCATTGTTGAATGCCATTTATTTTGAAATATATAGAAAAAGAAATGTCTGTAACATATAAAAGAGTAAATGCATTTTCCATACAGACTGTTGAAGGATAAGAATAAAAGTCTAACATATTAAAAATTAAATGCATTTGTTATACAGAGTCTTGAAAGATAAGAATAGAGTCTGTAACATATAAAAATTCAAATGCCTTTTTATTTGAAATCTGTCAAAAAATAAAAGTTTGTTACATACCACTGCAAATTTTGAAATATACAAAAAAATTAAAGTATGTTACATATAAATCGGAATTTCAATGCGTTTGTCATGTTGACTGGGATTGGGGCTCCCGCGGACCATTAAATAAATATGTACAAGAAACAGGATTGTGAAAAGAAGATAGAGTGCAATAACTGCAAAAGAAAATAAATGGAAAGGTATAAGTGTTTGCCTATACATATTTATTTAAGAAAGTGGAATAACTGGGTTGAGAAAGAAAGAAAATGCGATGAGTAAAATTACAGTGAGGGTACATATGAGGGCTTTTGATATTTGATTGCGGATTTCATTTCATTGATGTTGGCAAGGACTGCGGTTTCAAGGATGTTCTCCACGGCTGCTAGAATGCTGGCAACTGCCTATTGTCTTTTGTTGGCGGCCTGTTTTAATTTCCTTTCAAGCCATTCTTCAATGTAGCCTCTCATTGGGGTGACATTGATCTCATTTTGGATTTTGATGTTGAAAAGATCATTTTGTAGTTCTTGGAAGTTGATAGAAAGATTAGAGAGAGCCTGGTGAATTTCCTCATTCTGTATTGCATATCTGACTAGCCAATCATGGATGTGAGCTTGATCAAATTGAAGGATGCTGTAAAAATTTTCCAGAGACAAGGTCTTCAACATAGCAACATGTTTATCGAACTCTTTCTTGGTTAAGGGAAAGGAGTTTGCGATTAAGAGGGGGTCTTGGAACTCGTTGGTTTTCCTGGCTAAGTCTATATTTGACAGCTTTGTGAATTTATCTTTCTTCGATATGGCTTGTTCACATGACTGAACAATGAGACACAAGTTCTTTACTTTTTCTTTCCAACATGCATTCAATTGCCCAATCCGGTTTTTGGATGGAAGATCTTCTTCTCTTCTTTTTGTTTCTGTCATATTGTTGACAATCTTTCCAAAAGGGATGACCGCTTTTAAAAAGAAATTTTCGTCATCTTTTAATTCAGCTTGCAAAAGCTCGAGCAAGAAATGTACCTTGATTCCAAGGGAAGCGATGGTTTGTGATCTTTTCCAAGCCTCGGTAACCAATTCCATTCTTTTTTTGATATTGTTCTCCACATATCCTTACATTATGCGAGTAGGGTGGAGGATGCTTTTACATTGGGTTCAGGGGTGCCAGGCATGGCTATTGCCAAAGGATCGACAAGCAATGGAATAGGAAATAAAGCGTCTTCCAATTCCTTGACTCGGTCCTTCAGTCTAGCATTCTGGCTCTCGATGCGTCCAATGGAATCATGAAGTGTTGCTCCAGTCGTGGTGTGAAGTTGACAGATTTGGGAGGACTGCATGTTGGAAACGTCAACCTCTGAATGAGATTTGCCTTTGATATTTTTAACATTTTTTTTCTCAAATATCAATTTTTTGTTCCGGCTATCAAAAACAACGCTTTGGAACACAAAGGATTCATCTTTGTCAAAATTTTGGGTAACGGGTATGTCCATTGGATGGCTATGGGGAATGGCGTATTCAGGATGATCAAGCAAGGGGAACATGGAATCCATATCAGTGTCAACTTCCATGTTCTCACTATGAATTTACAGCTCTTCCGCCTGCCCCACATTTTTTTTTCTCTTCTTCTCTATTGGAAGCTTGTGAGAACTATCAATTTTAGAGTGAGGAGGGTCGTTATCTCCTCCTCCGTTTGAAGAACTCTAGGTTTCTTTGTTGCTGTGATGGGCCGTTGGAGCAATGCTGCAGGATGTTGTACTTTCTGGAGTGGTATTTGCGAATTGTACACTCTTGTCACTGGGGTATTTCCCCTGTTGCCTGTACAATTTAGTGCAACTTTGCAATGTCTCTACATTGCCAACATCATAGGCAGGACCATCACTGTCTTTGTTTTTGGGCAGGTGTTTATTTACAAAACAATCGCTGAGGCCAAGTGATTGTAAATGTTGTCTAAAAATATCATAGGGGTCGAATCCTCTTATGTCTTCAACATATCTGAGGTTGGAGATGCTAAAATGTGTTGTGAAATCGTCAATTTTGTTGATGTTTTTCAACACAAACTCCCTTATTTTCCAAGGCAGAGGAATGAACTGTTTTTTTTTCTTCCCTTGGAATAGATGGAACTAGTAGCTGTATTGACGTGCTACTTCTACAATAAAAATTATTTCCATGATGTGACATGGATGGAGATCAGGTTGTTCCATGGAGCCAAAAATTCTTATGACAGTGTAATTATCCAAATGTTGGAGTGTCCCCTTTTCATCCAAAAAACTAGTTGCATGTTCAGATATGTGTGGATCATCTTCTCCTAATAACAAAACTTTGAAAACAGACAGGAAGCCATTAAAAAACTCGTAAAAACAGTGGGAAGCCTTGTGTTTCCACAAGGCCTGGTACCAGAACGTTGCTAGGTGGAATTCGCAGTTGACATTCTTGGAAAGAGACAATTGCAGAAATCGATAGGAATGTGCTATTGAAAAAACTAAATAGGATGACATATAAAATTTCTTTTCCCTTTTGTAGATTGACAATTGGGAAGAGATTTCATAGGAAATTAACCTGCCCCAATAAAAAATGGCTTGTTCATTGACTGTAAAATACAAAATATAAAGAGCCATGTGGGAAACAGTATATGTGGACTCCTGTCCCATTATTCTTGTAAACAGTCAGGCAATTTCACGAAACGGATTTTTAAATGAACTAACCTGTATGTTTGTAATATCTTTAGGAACTAGATTTGAGTTTTCCAAAAAAAGGGGCAAGAGGTCCAATCCTTTATCTAGGAACTGTTTTCAATCTTCTCCTTTGAACGTCAATGTTGGCTCGGGCAATTTCAGCATCTGGTGGAAGACTTGAGGCGACAAAGAAACAAAAGAGCAGTTGTGCAGTGGAATAATTATTTTCTCTGAAATAAGTTTATCCATGCACCAAGAGACCAGGTCCTTACAGTCAAAAAACTCAGGGACACAACCTACATGAGCAATCTCAGAGGTCCAAATTACTTGGTTCTCTGCGATAGAGGTTGAGTAATAAGAAAATGCCCTAGACTAGTGGAAGTTCTGGTTCTCACGCCCGAATATGTTCACTCTATCTCGACATAACTGGTGCCGAGTTGATGCCATAGGTTTATGAGAAGGTTTCTTTCCTACATATGATGGTTTAAATGAACAGTTAGAGAAAATAATGTAACTTTATGCTAAATCTTGGTTAAATTCTTATGAATGGGAAAGCTCCTCAGCCTTTCGTTGATTAATGACAATCTGTATTGGTGGTGCATGATCAACTGTTAGTAGTAAAGTTTATTTATTACATATTTAGAAATGCGAAGGTGGCGGGTACGACGAAGAGAAATTAAGGAATGGAGGTTTCGTGAACGTGTGAAGGCCACCCGTGTGAATGAGATTTCATGATTTTGAAATGAACACTCGGAAGGGATAATATAATCCCCCCACAAATTTTAGTTTAATGTGCATCAAATTTTGGTTTAATGCACATGAATACAAGATGTCCTCGAGCCTTTCGCCCATCAATGAGAATATATACAGTTTCTGCATGATGACCTATTAGAATTAAATGCCAATAATTCCATATTTAGAAGCAATATATATATATATATATATATATATATATATTTTTTTATTATAGAGAAGTGCAAAGGTGATGGAGACGACGGAGAGCAAGGAAAGAATGGCAAGCTCTAAAAAGTGGTCAGATGAGATTCAAAAAAGGGTTACGAGAATAGTCAGGACAACCGAGTGTTTCACGGTGAAATTTCATGTTTCAAAATTTTTGAGTGCAAAATGTGTAAAACAGAAGAGATCATGATGGGGCAGTTCAACCACCAGTTTGTATATTTGCGGAATTCCGACAAAGTGGCTAAGTATGGAATAGGGAAATTGCTAATTGCATGCGTAGCAATAAGATCTTATATATAATTGCCAACTGCTAATTGCAAAGGGGCGCGAGCATAGGAAACAACCACTTCAAACTGAATATATCTTGAACCTGCCAAAGCGATGATTCCCCAAAGAAATTTGAACAAATTGTGAAGTATGGAAAGCGGACTGACAGGCTTCAAAATGGGGTGACAATTGTTCCACTAAATATGCAAGGACCCGATGGTTAAATTGTATTTCTCGAAATTTTTCAGTGCAAAAATGTGCACCACGGAAAAGGGCATGATAGGTGGACTGTAATACGGAAAAGGGTATGATCTAAGAACAGTTGCAAATTTGTATATCTGTCAATTTGTATATAGTGGAGCTACGAATGTTGTTTGGAGGTCATGGAAAAGTAGAAGTGAAATGTTGATCGGATCACCACGCAAGTCTGCCTATCAATTTGTATATGGCGGAACTCTGGGTGCTAGTTGTGGGACAGGGAACAATAGAGGGTCAATTTAAAGAAAGGGGAAGTGGTCATTGTAAACGCGTGAATCCGCGAAGCTGCGGAGCAATGCATTCTTGGGAAAATAAATGATTAAGTAACCAGGAAGAGAAACTAGAGGGAATAAAAGAGTGGGAAAATAGAAAGGCGGAAGGCAGTTTTCGTAAGTGCAAATTGGTTTCAAAGAAGCCCCATTGTTGCAAAACCATTATCTACTAATTGTTAGCAAGTGTGTTGTTGAAGACTACATTTGATTGCAACATGTGTGTGCAACTATGTTCTTGATACATTATTCCATGACTGTAACATATCAACTTAGCTACTAAACTTTCTTTTGTATTAATTGCTAGCAAATGATTTATTGAAGATCAGATTTTATTGGAATGTGTGGGTGTAACTGTGTTCTTGATACATTCTTCCATAAATGCAACATATTAACTCAAGTATTAAACCTTTTGCATTATGGGCTATTAGCATTAAAAATTAATAATTGCATGTCTAGAAACAAGAATAACGATTTTGCTACAACATTGTACATTGGTATTAGTAAACACAACATCAAAGAAGAACGAGAGCACCAAAGCATGGCAATTAGAACATGCTTTAAACCCAGAAAAGAGGAAGCAACGAAGAGTCCAAGGTAAAAACAAATTAATAGCAAATCCATTTAAAAAAATTAGAAAAACATCAAGTACTGCACATCTATGCTTAGCAATTGGACCCATTTCTTCAGGCCAAAACATTGAAGGTATCTGCGACAAACACAGGCACGGGTTCCGCAGTGTGCAAAATCCTTGGAGTTTTCTCCTCAATGAATCATCCTCTACTGAAATTGATATTTTTTAGAAGCTTTCCCTGAGGAAGAAAACAAAAAATAGCTTGCACGTGCAACTCCAGAAGCCCAAATTAGTCCATTCTGGGCAGAAGGAGATGACTAGTAGGAAAGTGCATTGCGGCAGTGAGACTTTTGGACCTGACGCCTGAAAATGTTAAAAAATATTTTTTTGGCTTGAAATATATCTCTGGGAGCATCAACATATCATTGCTTTACAGTGAAACTCTTCTGCCCAGAACAGACTAATTTGGAACTCTGGAATTCCTACTTTCGCGGTGCAAAGTGGTTGTTGCGTTCACCATCGGTTTCTTTTCTGAAACTCCTTTTGGTGTTGTCATGACTGTGATCATGGAGTCGGGAAGGTACGTATGTTATGGTTGATTTCAATTTCGGCCCAGGGGTGGGAATATTCTCTGCATTTCCATCATCCATTATCGTATCATTGTCCATCAGATCATCTTCTTCCGGCTCGGAATTCATGGCATCAACTTCTGCGACATCCATGACTGCAACTGGGCAAGTTCTCTGAGCATCCAGGGTTGCCATGGAATTTTTTGGCTTGAAATATATATCTCAGTGTACCAAGGGTCCATCTCCTATTTTTCTCCTTGGCAGAGGGAGATGAATAGTAAGAATATGCCTTGGAATAGTGGAACCTCTGACCATTATGCCCCAATGTGTTTACTGTGTGTGGAGAGAACTACTACCGGAAGTTATTGATAATTTTCGTTTGCTCGAGACAATGTTTGAAATGAAAATCGGGGACGGATAATATAACCCTCCACAAATTATGTTTTAATGCGTATCAATGGAATATCTCCTCGAGCCTTTCGCTGATCAATGACAATTTTCAAGGTTCGTGTGAAATGACCTGTGACCATCACAGTTCACTAATTTCACAATTAGAAAAAAAGTGCGAAGGTGGCAGTGACGACGAAAAGATATTTAAGAATCACAAATTTGTTAAAATCACCCACCGGTCGACACACACACAAAAAAGATTGCGTCGCCTTTGAACTGAATACTTGGAAAGGATAACATGCTTGTGCGAAAATTTGAGTTTAATTTGTACTAATGACAAATCTTCTTCAGATTTATGGACATTAATGACAATTTTAACAGTTTCTGCAGGATGGCTACTAGCATTAAAGCTTAATTATTGCATATCTGGAAACAAGTACAAAGGTAGCGGCGATGGAAAAAATGATTCCAAGAAACACCAAAGTATGGAAAGCAGTTGGGCAGGTTACAAAAGAAAAAGGGCAGAAGATATACCCAAGAGACGTGAAGGGTCGATGGTTCTTGGCCTGGCGGGCGGGTTCTCGGCCTGACTGGATGAAAATTGAGCCTCTATTTCTCCGTGTCCTACAAATAGCACCTACACTTCCGCAATATACAAATTGACAGGCAGACTTGCAGGTTGGTTGGTTCAACATTGCACTTTTTTTTTCCTTAAGCGATTCCATATTAATTCCATATTTAGCCACTTTTTTGGATCGGTGGTTGTTGGGCAAACAATTGGGCATCAATTATTCCACGCTCTAAAAATAGCATTGACAATTCCGTGATATACAAATTCAGAATTTGACCTGCGGTAAATTATTACTCTTAAATATTTATATTGCAGAATTTAATTAGACGACAAAGTTTGTACAATGTGGTCGGCTGAGTGATACAATAGTATTTCAACAAATGAGAAATACATATTAAACATGTACTTTTGTAAAGTATGGACATGAGATTTTATAGAACATATGTGAATCCCTCATTTCATATTTGGGCGCTTTTTTTTTTGCGCGCGTTCGCGGCTTGGTGGGTTCAAAATCAAGTATCTATTGTTTGGTGTTCTACAAATAGAACCTAAAGTTCTGCGATATGCAAATTGAAAGCGGGACTTGTGGAGACGAGTTTCTATATAAACTATAGACATGAGATTTTATAGAGCATATGCAGATCCCTCATTCCATACTTAGGCACTTTTTTGATCGCGGGTTCGCAGCCTAGCACGATGAAAAAAGAGTATCTATTGTTCCATGTCCTACAAATAGCACCCAGATTTATGCGATATACAAATTGACAAGAGGACCTATGGGCTGCTTCGCTGAACATTGCATTTGTATTGTTCTAGAACATATGCGGATCCTTCATTCAATACTTAGGCATTTTTTGTATCATGGGTTCACGGCCTGGTGGGCCGAAAATAGAGTCTCTATTGTTCCCTCTCCTACAAATAACACCTAGACTTCTGCGATATACAAATTGACACGCGGACTTGTGGACATAGTCTCTATATAAATTATGGAATGAGATTTTATACAACATATGTGGATCCCTTGTTCCATACTTAGGTAGTTTTGGATCGCGGGTTCGTGGGCTGGCGGGCCGAAAATATAATCTCTATTATTTTGTCTCCTACAAATAGCACCCACACTTCTGCGATATACAAATTGGCAGGTGGAATCGAGCTAGTTGGCTGAACATTGCACTTTTATTGTCTCGTAGCGATCCCGTATGAATTTCATAGTTAGCAATTTTTTTTGATCGAGGGTTTTGGGGATGGCAGGCTGAAAATTGGGGCTCTATTGTTCCGTTCTATAAAACTACATTGTTCTAGAAGATATGTGAATCCCTCATTCCATACTTGGCCACTTTTTGGATTGTAGGTTCACGACCTGGTGGGCTGAAAATTAAGTTTCTATTGTTCTGTGTCCTACAAAGAGCACCTAGACTTCCGTGATATAAAAATTGACACGCGGACTTGTGGACATAGTCTCTATATAAAGTATGGAATGAGATTTTATACAACATATGCAGATCCTTCATTCCATACTTAGGCATTTTTTGGATCGCGGCTTGGCGGGCTGAAAATAGAGTCTCTATTGTTTTCTCTCCTACAAATACCACCTAGAATTCCGCGATATACAAATTGACACGTGGACTTGTGGACATAGTCTCTATATAAAGTATGGGATGAGATTTTATACAGCATATGCAGATCCCTCATTCCATACTTAGGCAGTTTTTGGATCGCGGGTTCGCGGCCTGGCGGGCCGAAAATATAGTCTATTGTTCCCTCTCCTACAAATAACATCCATACTTCCGTGATATACAAATTGACAGGTGGACTCGGGTTGCTTGGCTGAACAACATATGTAGATCCTTCATTCAATACTTAGGCAGTTTTTGGATCGCGAGTTCGCGACCTGACGGGCCGAAAATAGAGTCTCTATTGTTCCCTCTCCTACAAATAGCACCTAGACTTCTGTGATATACAAATTGACATGTTGACTTGTGGACATAGTCTATATAAAGTATGGAATGAGATTTTATACAGCATATGTAGATCCCTCATTACATACATAGGCATTTTTTGGATCGCGGGTTCGCGGCCTGGCAGGCCGAAAATATAGTCTCTATTGTTTCGTCTGCTACAAATAGCATCCAGACTTCCACAGTATACAAATTGACAGTGAACTCGGGCTGGTTGGCTGAACATTGCACTTTTATTGTCCCATAGCGATCTCGTATGAATTTCATATTTAGCGATTTATTTTGATCGGGAGCTCTAGGACTTGCGGGCTGAAAATTGGGGCTCTATTGTTTGGCGCTATACAAACACATTGTTCTAGAACATATGCGGATCCCTCATTCCATACTTGGGCACTTTTTTTATGGAGGCTTCTCAACCCGGCGAGATGAAAATTAAGTATCTATTGTTCTGTGTCCTACAAACAACACCTAGAATTCCACGATATACAAGTTGATATGCAGACTTGTGGACGTAGTTTCTATATAAAGTATAGGATGTGATTTTTTATAGCATATGCCGATCCCTGATTCCATACTTGGGCCGTTTTTGGATCACGGGTTGGCAGCCTAGCGGGCCGAAAATAGAGTCTCTATTGTTCAGTCTCCTACAAATAGCACCCATACTTTTGCTATATACAAATTGATAGGTGGACTCGGGCTAGTTTCCTGAACATTGCACTTTTATTGTTCTGTAGCGATCTCGTATGAATTTCATATTTAACGAATTTTTTTGATCGGGTCTCTGGGGCTCGCGTGATGAAAATTGGGCCTCTATTGTTTCGTGTTGTACAAACACCACCAACAAATCCAAGATATACAAATTGACAAATGGACTTGTGGGCTGCCGGGCTCAACATTGCAGTTTCAATGTTCCTTGTCCTTTGAATACCACTCGGAGTTCCACGATATACATATTGACAAATGGAATTGAGGGCTGGCAGGTTCAAATTTGCCATTGTTTACAGATGCTAATCCCTATCAACTATATAACATATCTAAAAACATTATTTTCAATACTAAATTATTAATAATAATTTTTTATATTGCAGAATTTAATTAGACGAGAAAGTTTGTACAATCTGGTTGGGCGACTGATATTAACGTTTTCCGACTAACGAGCAATACATAGTAAACATGTACTTTTAGAAAGTATGGACAAGAGATTTTATAGAGCATATGTGGATCCCTTGTTCCATACTTGGGCAATTTTTGGATCGCGGGTTCTCGGCCTGACGAGATGAAATTTGAGCCTCTTTTGTTTTGTGTCCTGCAAATATCACCTAGACTTCCGCGATATACAAATCGACAGCTAGAATTGCAGACTCCACATCTGGCGAGTTCAATATTGCAATTGTTTAGCGATGCTCATCCTATCTAACTTTATTTAAAAACATGATTTTCAAGTACAAAAATATTAATATTAACTATTGTTATTATACAAGTGAATTACATTAAATTATCAAAGGATGTTAAATCGCTTAATTTTAAAAAAATGAAGGAATCAAAAGATTTTTTTTAAGATTCTATCACTGTAAGCATAAGAAGGACCAATTTGAATTTGAAGGCCCTCTTCTTCATATGATAGCACAATTGCACTCCGCACAATATATATTCGTTGATTTCAAATTATTCCAGGATATTAATTTTACCAAGTTCATCGAATAAGCAAAAATGCCAAAAGAACAACCAATTTGAATTTTAACAGCCTCTTGTTAGTATGATAGGAAAGTTGCACTTCGCACATTATATATTCATTGACTTCAAATTATTTCAGAACAATAATTTGATCAAGTTCATCGATCAAGGAAATCTGCTAAAGCAAGTAACATAGTACATTTGTGTCACAACGACATAGGAATTATTAGGCGGATCTGTGTGCCAACTGGCTAAAAAGAATCAATTATATTGTTCCGTGTCCTCCAAAGAACAGATGGAGTTCCACGGTATACAAATTGACAGACAAAGTAGATAACCAAGAACCAACCATACTTTAAACATCCCACAAGCAAGTTCCCAGAAGGTTCTGTAGAGTAGAACCCATCGACCTTTGCAAAAAACAATTTGATATACAAAGAAAAGACGTCGTCGCATTCATTTTCTCTTGAAATGAACTTTCATCTAGATGTTGAACAAATATTAGAGAGAGACATGAGGTATTTTCGTTTCCTCCCAAAGTGTGATATAATTTTTTTTTTCCCCTTCTTCAGTCGATATGAAAAATTGCATTCTCCTCATTTAAGTTGAATTTGCTCTATATTCGAAGCTTCCACAACATGTAGACATTGCTTGCCTTTTTCTGTAGATATGTTTCATACGACAACTCTGCCAACTCAGGAAGCACATTTTGTAACAGAGGCTGCCTAACCATACAATGCACGGTTGTGTTTCCCACGGTTCGGATAACACCATTGACACAATGTCCATAAATATATGAACATTTTTCACTGCATCACAAACAATCAATCATATCATCACTTATCAAAGAGGAGGCAGAAGCAAGAGAATGGCATTTTGCACATACATGCTCAAAGAGGGTCGAGTACACATTGGCTGCAACTGAAATACCTTCAACCTGGGAACACGAGCAAAGGGATTAATACAATGAACAATATAATACACAACTTCACCCCCCCGTTTCCTTTAAAAAAAAAAAAAATTAAACTGGTGCAGAAATTTGTTGAAGGCTATTTCTATAAGCAAAGTGAGGATGATTTTGTGAATGTATACGCACAACAATTGTAGAGCTAGCTAGTTTCTCCAGATCCTTTACTATATCTGCTCGCAACTCTGTTACAAACATTGCCTGGGTTGTCCAAAAGATCCTTTCTCTAGCATCCTTATTCTTTGTTATATTTTTGAACAACATAAGTGGAATATTCCCTCTATGCAGTTGTTGTTCCATTGGCAAAAACAAATCTGAATATGTATTGAACAATTGCAGCTGCAACATGGAACATTGCAAGATTTGTGTAACTTATCCGTCATACATGCAGATGCGAAAATAAAGAACAAAACTGAATATGAAAAGTGGTACCATTTCCTTGTCGCTGTCTGAATCTCCATCCTTTATATGGAGAATGTATTGCAACCCAAATTTTCTCACCAGTGTCACAACAACCCCAATCATTCTGATTAGGTAAATATTAGTGCTCTGTGCAAGCTGGCTGATAGTTGAGTCTAGGAGGAAGCAATATTCTGAACAAATAACAAGAATTTTTTCCACAATGCTTGCTTCGTTGAGTGAAATAATTCGATTGCACTCACCACGATCATATATTGTTTTGGGAAATATATTAAAATTTGTAATGGATATCCCATTACGTGGCAATATCTTTTCTGCATGTTTCTGGACAAGTTGTGGAGGAATAGTCAGTGTCACTATCATCATGGCGTCCTTGTCTGTCATATCAACACGCATAATGGATCTACTTTTGTTTGCCTTGTCCAAGTAGGTGGTATAGACAACTATTATGTCCCCGATGAACACCTGTCCAGTTTGGCAGCTATTCAAGCCCTCTATTGATAATACTTTGGGTGTCACAACTCTAGACTTGATGACATTTTTTAAATAGGAAAACTAAAGTGAATGGTAGTGTGCTAGAATTACACGCATAGTTTTGATGAACTATGGAGCCACAGTTTCGCAACCACACCTCTTAGTCTGTGAAACATGAAACACGTTCGACGTCTTGCTTGTACTTTTTGATACTTCTTGTGAGCTGCAAAGCATGTATTGCAGATGGAATCAACATATCCGCCATGCCATAGATCAATATATATCCTAGGAAATTTGTTTAGTAAACATAGTAACAACAGAGCGAATGCATCTTTACCTTTGGCCTTATCGGTCTACCGATGTCTGAGATGACTCATTGCTCATGGCCGTGTCACTAGTCCAAATTTTTCTGATACAAGCATGTGCAGATGAACATCAGGACTAAACAAATATATGCATTGTATATTTTCCATTGGAAGGACTAAATAACCGTAAAACTGTATGCATCTTAATTTTTTAACTGGATAAATGTTTAACAGTAAACAGGGCGTGATCGCGGGCCACCATGTCCAATCTATATATTGCGAACCCTGGAACGAGAAAGTGGGTAACTATGGAATAAGGTAGAAGCAGGACCACATACGACGGTCCGTTAGTCCGCCAATCGGTGCACGAAGGAATTTTCATAAACCACACTAAGGAGATGAATTAGAAAACAAAAGGGATAATAGAAAATGGAAAAACTAGAAACAGGGAGCGCAGAAAGGCCCATTACTGCGAAGTCATCGTTTTCAAGTCTAATACTATATGATCCTACCCGATTTGTATATTTAATTTGCCGACACACTTGGTATACCTTTTAGAAGATTGTACCACAGAACCCTATGCTCCTACACAGAAGAATTCATCTCCCTATCCAAGCAACCTATTTTTTCCAAAGCAACAATGCCGAAGATGCAATCGACACAAAGGCAAGTTAGTATGAAAATAGAAACCTAAAAGAAAAAGAAACATGTCTATTTACCCACCAAAGAGTCCTTTTTCCTGTCCAACCATTTTGTTTGTTTAAATGTAGCAATGCAGCACAAACACAACGGACATGAACTAGTTTAGTATGCAGGAATGTATGTAACCAAGACAACTTACCATGTAGGAAGGCACACAACTAGCTTAACACATATACAGACCATAAATGAAATACAAAACAATGCAATATGAAACAATAGTAGAAGCATGCACCTTTCTATATCCTCTTCAGCTGATGCACTCAACACTCCCTCCTTTTCTCTAGCTACTCTGTTTGTTTCAATGTGGGAACCCACGAAATTTAATGAACATCAATGGAAGCTGGTATTCATTGAAGAACAAACAATATGTACATACAAAAAAACTGACTAAACGAAGAGTCTACAAAGGCAGAACAATGAACCTTCTTGCTTCTCTATCCATGGCTGTAAACGTGTAGATTTTTTTCCCTGGCCAAAATATATTACAAGGCACAAAATATCACTCAATTGCATGGCCACAACTAAACGATTTCTACTTTTCCCTGACAATTTATCTAGACATTCCCTTTAACCATTCTCTTTATCCTCTACAAAGACTGTTGTGCCCATGATACAAGTTCTTAGTTTTCCATGACAAACTACCCAGACATGCTTCCAGACATGAAAATATAATCTTGCAGAATCTTTTTTGCACATATCATATCTCAAGCACAACACAAATTGTATCATGTGCACACTAGTCTATGTAGAGGAGAAAGAACATGTCATGTCATATCCGCACATCTGACCATACATGGTTTATAAATGTAGCCTACATATATATGCTTTATTCCAAAAAAAAACAACAGATATTGTAACTTCACATGTAATCCTCGAACAATCTTGCATGCCACTATTTTCTTTCATGGCAGGACTCGAGCACTAGAAAAATATCACAGAATAATAGATATCGGCCTCGACAGACATGGCAAATAACACAACTTCATATCGACTGGTGGGTGCAGGGGCTGAACACCGTAAAGCGTCCCAAAAAAACAATAATAATCCAAAAAAAAAGAAAAAACAAAAGCTCCAACCACCGCCACTGCACCCCAACCTTGCAAGGCTAAATCAAACAAAAGAAACCAGCAAGGACCAAACCCGCGAGAAATCACGAAGAGGCCGAACTACACCCCCAAGGCCCCAAAGCACAAACCCCAGCCAAACAAATAGAACCAGCAACCCAGGAACCAGCAAGAACCTCCGAGCCAATGAACAACATATCTCCAATGATCACGAAACTGCAGCCCAAGCAGAAAAGGAATACAACATTCTTACTTGCAAATTGCAAACACTGAACAACAAACAAGGAATACAAAATGAAACTATGGCATCCAAACTTACTCCGAAACGATGAAATGCAGAAGCGCAGGTCGAATCGCGAGCGAAACTACAACAAGCAACAACCGAGAAACCAACGAAGAAGAACCGCTCACCAAACCAGTAAACAATGTATGTAGCTTCAACAATTATGAGGATGAAACATACAATGGTAACAACTAACACACCAACGAAAAAAGAAGCACTCACCGAACCAGTAAACAATGTATGTAGCCTCAATGGCAGAACAAGGATGAAACATACAATGGCTATTGAAGACTGTGCAAATTCACTGCAACTGTTGAGAAAATTTCGAGGAAAAATGTACTCTGAGAACCGTATTTACATAAACATTTAAGACTCTTAGGTTGTCTAAGGACCTTGCGGTATGTAAACATTTAAGCTGTCAAGGGTGTTGGAGGGCATCGCGTCATGTAAACATTTATGCTGTCAGGCGTATTGAGGCATCTCGGAATAAGTGTCAATACATTTCAAGAAATACACATCTGCCAAAGATGCTATAAACTTTGGAATTCTTAATCACTATAAAGCTTGGATATCAAAACATTTCAATTTGCTTAGTACATATCAAAACTTACGAATATATTTGGGTAGCAGAAAATGCTAATACAAACATTCGAACTAATGCTAGCATTAATCAACCTTCAAGCAATAGACAGGAAAAAGATATGATTAAAACATACTCACTACGAGAAAAAAGTTTGGATATGTTGCCATATAGTACATTGGGAATAGCGAAGCCGACAATAAGACCTCCAATCTCTTATCCAATCAAATCAGTACATATATGTTACTTTTTATTATATAAAAATATATGCTTTTAATTCCATAGCTCCAACAATAGGTATTGTGCAAATATTTCCAGTCTAAGGACAAACTAATATATAGTCAATGCATTATCGATTGCTATAGTCCCTCTATGCCTATGACAGGGACTAATAACATAACTTTAAGATGATTTCACGTGTAAATTCTTTTAATACATGTTATTTTACATATTGGTCTTTAAATTATTAATTAATTTCTCTTACTTTATTAGATAAGCGACAAAAAGATTTTTTTTTTCTAAATTACTCTATTTCTTTACATTAAATACAATAAATAAATCATTTATATTATTTATTTTTTAATATGTATGTGACAACATCTTCTCCTCCATAGTAAACTTTACATTAAGTGCAATAAATAAATCATTTATATGATTTTATTATTTTTTAATATGTATGTGATAACATCTTCTCCTCCATAGTGGCCTAGAGAATTTCAACTCAATAACTCTATTGAATGGTCACATTTCTTGCAACAATTATCCATATTGGACTATAGAGCATTTCAACTCAATAACTCTATTGAGTGGTCACATTTCTTGCAACAATTATCCATATTTGACATTGTTATGAGCTTAAGGCTAATTAAAAAACCATTACAAAAAGTTGTGTCCATAAAACATATAAATCTTAGAGCATTCATAAAATTAAAATATTATAGAAACAATGAATCTATCAACTATTAAATACTATTTTATTTAACACTTAAAAAGATATTTAAAGTTATAATACTCATTTTTTCTGGTTTTTTTTAATTGTGTTAGTTAGAGAGGTATTTTACAATTTAGTATATGAAAAATATCATTAGTAATATTATGTGAGGAAAAAAAATAATCTAAAAAATTAAACCATATTAAACCCAAATTCATTTAGAATTTCAAAATTAAACGAAATTCACTCTATCTCATCTTTCTAGAGGTAAGTCTCTCCTCCATTAACAACATGACTATGACTAGATACCTAATGTATAAGAACAAGTTAAACAACATGGAAGACAAGAGACTTCCTAAAATTTCTTCAAAATCCAGTCGTAACTCAAGCTAGGATGGGATAAAGATACCTAGTCTTGGCTAAGTTATTGGGGAATCATGGAAGACACAATTTTGCAGAATAAGGATACTATTACAAATATCATCAAATCAAAATTTGAGAAAATGTGGTATGATAAAGAGATAGAGGAAAAAGGACAATTAAGGTATTATAAGGATGTAATCAACCCTAATATAAAAGATAAAAATTATCTCTATGTTTTGACAAGTTTAAAGAAAAAAATATGCAATGCTACGATAAGAACAAACTCTCAGGAGGGCATTGGTCAATTCCTAAAATGCCTTGTGATGAAAGACTGTGTCACATTTGTGACAGTAAGAAGGTTGAATATGAAAAACACTTTCTCTTAGAATGTCTAGCCTATACCCAAATTAGATCTCAATTTCAAAATATTTGTCACACAACTTCCTAACCTTTTAATTCAACAAAACTATGATCTTAGAAAGCTTCTCTTAATACTTTTTGAGCACATAAACAAAATTCTAAAGAATTGCAAGTAATCCCTTACCCTCTTAAGGTCTCATAAACCAATTCAGTCTAGTTAATCATCATCATCATCATCATCAATATGAAAGAATTAATACATCACATAGAATTAAATAATAATAAAATTACAATTTAAGAAATTGAATCTCTCTTAATACTTAACATTTAATCTAAATTTAATATAAATCTACACTTAATACATTAAGTAATAATAAATAAATTATAAATACTCCATCTAATAATAATTGATATATCAAATAATAATAAATAAATGATACTCCATCAAATAATAATAAATAAATTATACTATTACAATAGATACATCATCAAGCGTTCAGCAAGCGTGTGGAAGCCCAAAAGAACAAAGAGTTCAATGGTGGCGGGAATGGACATTGGGATGGAAGAGTCATGTTCACTAGCCATGTGTGCGTTGGTGGGTAGGTTGGCTTATCATTTTCTTTGCAAACTTCCAGTTTCAGAGTGGATGTAGGCTACTTGGGAGCCGATTCTGGGGTATTCACCGGTGCTTCTCACCTTACCAAGGGGTTGGTTTGGTTTCGTCTTTAAGAACCCTGAAGACACTGCGAAGATTTTAGATAGTTTTTGGGTTTTTGAAGGTGGTAGTTTTACGCTGAAGAGGTGGAAACTCAAATTCGACCCGTCGACAAAATATTTCAGTTTTCGTCATCTTTGGGTCTTGCTCCCGAGTTTATCGTTGCAGTTGTGGAATACAAAAGCCATGGAGGCCATAGGAAATGTCTTGGGGTACTTATCGAGATTGAATATGACACTTTTCCTTCGAGGGATATGAGAATGGAAAAAATCCTTGTGGAGGTGGATATCCATGGGGGACTCCTGGAAACTATGGATATTGAGTGGCGCGGTATGGTTTTTGCTCAGAGATTGGACTATCTTGGGATTCTGTTCCGGTGCTCGCACTGTAGACAAACCAACCACCTTAGAAAGGACTCACCATGATCTAGGTGGATATCGGGGGCCACCCACCTTTTCCAAATGGCTCAAAA
>CBVK0100146511.1:0-10640 GCA_900067695.1 Picea abies | reverse complement strand
CTGGCTCAAAACAACTTTCTGGCAATTTTGGCAATTTACTATTTTTAGCAATTTTTAACTTCCGGGGCCATTTTGAGGGCCCAAATGAAGGTTTTCGATATTGAGGTTCTAAATGATTATTGTAAGTATGATTGAACCCCCAAAATGAATCTCCTCGACAATACCTTTCCAACGAGCTATCACAGGCCTAAAACGAAGATCGTATGCGAAAGTTACGACCCCGGAAAGTTGATCTACTCACTTACCCAAACGGGGTCCACATGACTTTTGGCGCTTCATCTCCCCCAGGGTTAGGTTTTTGGATGTATAGGGTTTTGAGCATTCTTGTTTATTGTAAAAAGGCCTTCAGAGCCTCATTGTAACCATCTTCTTGTGAATGCGAGTAGCCGTAACATCTCTTCTCAGAGATAATCTGCCACCATTCTAGCGAGTCTTGCACTCTGTATTTTTACAATCTTTGTACATTTCTTTCATTAATAGAAATCGTGTATCGTTGTATCTCTGTGTTTATGGTTGCATCTCTGATATATTTCTATTATATTATTGAATATCTGTGATATCTCTGTGAATTTATTTATTTTATCTCCGATCTCATTTCGTACCGAAAATAATCCGGTTGAGTGGTATCAAAGCAGGCTGCTCTTGATCGTTTTTTCAGTGCATATCCACAATGAGGTCCGAGTATAGCAAGTTCGGTCTCGAACTTGGCTCTCTTGAAGACAATCGCTCTCGCACACCCAAGAAACCCTCAATGGCAGAAGAAAAAAAAACGACGGAGCAAACGATCCTATCAATTTGTTGCTTGAGCAAGCTTTCACGCGACAGAGGGACGAAATGATGGAGAATTTTGCCCACATCCTTCAACGCCTGTCGATAACAGCAGGCACATCTTCATCAAGCAACTACTTTGGAGGTACCTCGGCTTTCAAGGTACAAGTTAATTTTGATATTCCTGTATTTGAAGGACATATAGATACAGAAGCCCTAGAAAAATGGTTAACTCCGCTAAAAGGTTATTTCTCTGTTCACAATTTTTCCGACAAAGAAAAGATCACCTTCGCACTTCTTAAAGCTCTCCCTCATGTGAAACATTGGTGGGAAACTTACTGGGAGAAAAGTTTCATAGAGGAGTATGGAATATACGGGGCTAATCCCACTTGGGATTTTTTGTGTGGATGCGGTAAAGGAACAGTATTACCCTGTTGACAACTATGAGGACTAATACATGAGATGGACCACACTACAGCAAGAGAGGGGCCAAGCAGTTCTGGAGTTCACCAATACCTTCCATACCTTGCGCACCAAGCTGGTTATAAAAGACTCCGAGCGACATTTGGTTCTGAAATACCATGGGGCTCTACACAGATACATCCAGACTGAAATGGATTTTCTAGACATCTCATCACTCGGTGCTGCTTATTGATATGTTGTTAAAATCGAGCAGAAATTTAAGCACCAGAACAAACGGGAGTTCAGGTCTGCAAATCTGCAACAACAGAAATATGACAAAGACGACCCTAACAAACAGTCTCCCGAAAACCAGTCCTTGACACAGGAAAATAAGGGTCACGGCAAGACAAAGAAGGACACCGGAAAATGGTGCGAGTTCCACAAAAGTCCCTGGCACAACACTGATGAATGTCGCTCAAAATAATCATTGGTGGCTGAAATCAAAGACAAAGAGCCAAACCCCGATTCAGAATCTGATTCTAAAAATAATGGTAAAGGACAGATCATTGACGCGGACCCCACTGTTATTGTCGCGACCACAACAATTCAACCAGAAGAACCAACGGATCCTGAAGAGGGGGAGCACCTTTTTCATTCACAAATCTGGGTGAATTGGACCCCGCTGCATTTTATTGTTGACAGCGGAAGCCAGAAGAACCTCATCTCAGCAGAGGTCGTCAAACAGTTGGGATTGTCGACAACACCACACCCGCATCCATACAACATGGGGTGGCTTTGCCAAGGATGAGATCTTCATGTCAGCCAACAATGACGATTGTCATATGGCATCCAACCCTTCAAGGATGAGGTATTATGTGATGTTGCTACACTAGATGTCTGTGTTGTTCTCTTGGGCCAACCATATATGTGGAAGCACCATGCTGTTTATGAGTCTCGACCCCCTAGTGTCATTGTTTCTCTGGGGGGTCATCTCTACAGAATACCAAAAGTAGTTCCAACTACTATTCCACCTAAAAAGTGTCAGAAGGTAGTATCACATACTGCAAAATTGAGCTTCTTCACAATCTGTTGAAAATGAGAACAGAAGGACACTGCAACTACCACAACCTCGCCCTAAGCACCTTCTATCAAACAAAAGCAAGTCGACAAGGTTGCATCAAAGTGCAAAGATTCCTTCTGCACATCGTCCTCTCATGTAGCTCAACTTGTTGAATGGCCTCAGCCTGAACAGGTTCATGACAAACTTCCACAAACTGAGCAACGCAGTATCTCCAGCAAGGCAAGCAGCTCACCAAGATGCAGATTCAACAAACGTTTTTCCCTCTCCCCCAGGAAATCAATGCAATGGATACCATTGCTTTCTAAGGAGGGAGGATTGATTCAAGTGGATATCGGTGGCCACCCACCTTTTCCGACTAGCTCAAAACAACTTTCTGGCAATTTCTGCAATTTACTATTTTTATCAATTTTTAACTTCCGGGGTCATTTTCAGGGCCCAAATGAAGGTTTTTTGAGATCGAGGTTCTCAATGATGGCCAAAAGCATGAGTGATCCCCCAAAATGAATCTCCTCGACAATACCTTTCCAATGAGCTATCACACGCCTAAAACAAAGATCGTATGCGAAAGTTATGACCCTGGGAAGTTGATGTACTCACTTACCCAAACGGGGCCCACATGACTATTGGCGCTTCATCTCCTAGGGTTAGGTTTTTCGATGTCTAGGGTTTTTGGCATTCCTGTTTGTTGTAAAAAGGCCTTCGGAGCCTCATTGTAACCATCTTCTTGCGAATGCGAGTAGCCGTCACATCTCTTCTCAGAGATAAGCTGCCACCATTCTAGCGAGTCTTGCACTCTATATTTTTACAGTCTCTGTACATTTCTTTCATTAATAGAAATCGTGTATTGTTGTATCTCTGTGTTTATGGTTGCATCTCTGATATATTTATGTTATATTATTGAATATCTGCGATATCTTTGTGAATTTCTTTATTATATCTCTGATCTCATTTCGTGTCGAAAATAATCCGGATCAGTGGTATCAGAGCAGGCTGCTCTTGATCGTTTTTTCAGTGCATGTCCCTGACGAGGTCCGAGTATAGCAAGTTTGGTCTCGAGCTTGTCTCTCTTGAAGACAATCGCTTTCGCACACCCAAGAAACCCTTAATGGCGGAAGAAAAGAAAAACGACGGAGCAGACGATCCTATCAATTTGTTGCTTGAGCAGGCTCTCACGCGACAAAGGGACGAAATGATGGAGAGTTTTTCCCACATCCTTCAATGCCTGCCAATAAAAGCATGCGCATCTTCATCAAGTGACCACTTTTGAGGCACCTCGTCTTTCAAGGTACAAGTTAATTTTGATATTCCTGTATTTGAAGGACAGATAGATGCAGAATCCCTAGAAAAATGGTTAACTCCGCTAGAAGGTTATTTCTCTGTTCACAATTTTTCTGACAAAGAAAAGATCACCTTCGCACTCCTTAAAGCTCTCCCTCATGTCAAACATTGGTGGGAAACTTACTGGGAGCAAAGTTCCACAGAGAAGTTTGGAATATACGGGGTCGATCCCACTTGGGATTTTTTTGTGGATGCAGTAAAGGAACAGTATTACCCTGTTGGCAACTACGAGGACCAGTACATGAGATGGACCACACTACGACAAGAGAGAGGCCAAGTAGCTCCAAAGTTCACCAATATCTTCCATACCTTGCGCACCAAGTTGGGTATCAAAGACTCTGAGGGACATTTGGTTCTAAATCCAGACTGAAATGGATTTTTTGGACATCTCATCACTCGATGCTGCTTATCAATATGTTGTTAAAATCGAGCAGAAATTTAAGCACCAGAACAAACAGGAGTTTGGGTCTGCAAATCTGCAACAACCAAATTATGGCAAAGACGACCTTAACAAACAGTCTCCTGAAAAACATTCCAAGACACAGGAAAAGAAGGGTCACGGGAACACAAAGAAGGACACCGTAAAATGGTGCGAGTTCCACAAAAGCCCCTGGCACAACACTAATGAATGTTGCTCAAAACAATCATTGGTGGTTGAGATCAAAGACAAAGAGCCAAACCCCGATTCAGAATCTGATTCTCAAAATAATGGTAAATGACAGATCATTGACGTAGACCCCACTACTATTGTCGTGGCCACAACAATTCAACCAGAAGAACCAACACATCATGAAGAGGGGGAGTGCCTTTTTCATTTACAGATGCGGGTGAAGGGGACCCCGCTGCATTTTATTGTTGATAGCGGAAGCTAGAAGAACCTCATCTCAGTAGAGGTCATCAAACAGTTGGGATTGTCGACAACACCACACCCACAACCATACAACATCGGGTGGCTTCGAAAATGATGAGATCTTCGTGTCAGCCAACAATGTCGATTGTCATACGGTATCCAACCCTTCAAGGATGAGGTATTATGTGATGTTGCCCCATCAGATTCTGTGACGTTCTCTTGGGCCAACCATATATATGGAAGCACCATGTTGTTTATGAGTCTCGACCCCGCAATGTCATTGTTTCTCTGGGGGGTCATATCTACAAAATACCAGAGGTAGTTCCAACTACTGTTCCACCTAAAAACTATCGCAAGGTAGTATCTCATACTGCAAAATTTAGCTTCTTCACAATCTGTTCAAAAGGAGAACAGAAGGACATTGCAACCACCACAGCCTTGCCACAAGTAACTTCTATCAAACGGAAGCAAGTCGACAAGGTTGCAGCAAAGTGCAAAGATTCCTTCTGCACATCGTCCTCTCATGTATCCTGACTTGTTGAACGGTCTCAGCCTCAACAGGTTCATGACAAACTTCCACAAATTGAGCAACGTGGCATCTCCAACAAGGCAAGCAACTCACCAAGATCCAGATTCAACAAACGCTTTTCCCTCCCCCCCGGAAAATCAATGCAATGGAGACCATTGCTTCCTAAGGAGAGAGGATTGATCCAGGTGGATATCGGTGGCCACCCACCTTTTCTGACTGGCTCAAAACAACTTTCTGGCAATTTTGGCAATTTACTATTTTTAGCAGTTTTTAACTTCCGAGGACATTTTGAGGGTCCAAATGAAGGCTTTTTGAGATCAAGTTTCTCAATATTTTTTGAAGACATGATTGATTCCTCGAAATGAATCTCCTCGACAATACCTTTCCAACGAGCTATCACACGCCTAAAACAGAGATCATATGCAAAAGTTACGACCCCAGGAAGTTGATGTACTCACTTACCCAAACGGGGCCCACATGACTTTTGGCGCTTCATCTCCTAGGGTTAGGTTTTTGGATGTCTAGGTCTTTTGGCATTCCTATTTATTGTAAAAAGGCCTTTAGAGCCTCATTGTAACCATCTTCTTGTGAATGCGAGTAGCCGTCACATCTCTTCTCAGAGATAAGCTGCCATCATTCTAGCGAGTCTTTCACTCTGTATTTTTACAGTCTCTGTACATTTCTTTCATTAATAGAAATCATGTATTGTTGTATCTCTGTGTGTATGGTTGCATCTCTTATATATTTCTGTTATAGTATTGAATATTTGCGATATCTCTGTGAATTTCTTTATTATATCTCCGATCTCATTTCGTGCCGAAAATAATCTGAATCAGTGGTATTAGAGCAGGCTGCTCTTGATCATTTTTTCAGTGCATGTCCCCGACGAGGTCTGAGTATAGCAATTTCGGTCTCGAGCTTGTCTCTCTTGAAGACAATCTCTCTCGTACACCCAAGAAACGCTCAATGGCGGAAGAAAAGAAAAACGACGGAGTAGACGATCCTATCAATCTGTTGCTTGAGCAAGCTCTCACGCGACAGAGGGACGAAATGATGGAGAATTTTGCCCACATCCTTCAACGCCTCCCGATAACAACATGTGCATATTCATCAAGTGACCACTTTTGAGGCACTTCACCTTTCAAGGTACAAGTTAGTTTTGATATTCCTGTATTTGAAGGACAGATAGATGTAGAAGCCCTAGAAAAATGGTTAACTCCGCTAGAAGGTTATTTCTCTATTCACAATTTTTTCGACAAAGAAAAGATCACCTTCGCACTCCTTAAAGCTCTCCCTCATGTCAAACATTGGTGGGAAACTTACTGGGAGAAAAGTTCCATAGAGGAGTCTGGAATATACAGGGTCGATCCCACTTGGGATTTTTTTGTGGATGCGGTAAAGGAACATTATTACCTTGTTGGCAACTATGAGGACCAATATGATATGGACCACACGACGACAAGAGAGGGGTCAAGCAGTTCTGGAGTTCACCAATACCTTCCATACCTTGTGCACCAATCTGGGTATCAAAGACTTCGAGCAACATTTGGTTCTGAAATACCATGCGGCTCTACACAGATACATCCAGACTGAAATGGATTTTCTGTACATCTCATCACTCGGTGCTGCTTATTGATATGCTGTTAAAATCGAGCAGAAATTTAAGTACCAGAACAAACGGGAGTTTGGGCCTACAAATCCGCAACAACCAAAGTATGACAAAGACGGCCCTAACAAACAGTCTCTCGAAAACCAGTCCAAGACACAGGAAAAGAAGGGTCACGGGAAGACAAAAAAGGACACCAGGAAATGGTGCGAGTTCCACAAAAGCCCCTGGCACAACACTGATGAATGTCGCTCAAAACAATCATTGGTGCCTGAGATCAAAGACAAAGAGCCAAACCTTGATTCAGAATCGGTTTCTAAAAATAATGGTAAAGGACGGATCATTAACGCGGACCCCACTACTATTGTTGCGACCACAACAATTCAACCAGAAGAACCAACAGATCCTGAAGAGCGGGAGTGTCTTTTTCATTCACAGATGTGGGTGAAGGGGACCCCGCTGCATTTTATTGTTGATAGTGGAAGCCAGAAGAACCTCATCTCAGCAGAGATTGTAAAACAATTGGTATTGTCGACAACACCACACCCGCAGCCATACAACATTGGCTTCGCCAAGGACGAGATCTTCGTGTTAGCCAACAATGTTGATTGTCATACGACATCCAACCCTTCAAGGTTGAGGTATTATGTGATGTTGCCCCACTGGATGTCTGTGATGTTCTCTTGGGCCAACCATATATGTGGAAGCACCATGTTGTGTCTGTGATGTTCTCTTGGGCCAACCATATATGTGGAAGCACCATGTTGTTTATGAGTCTCGACCCCGCAGTGTCATTGTTTCTCTAGGGGGTAATCTCTACAGAATACCAGAGGTAGTTCCATCCATTGTTCCACCTAAAAAGTGCCGCAAGGTAGTATCTCATACTGCAAAATTTAGCTTCTGCACAATCTGTTCAAAAGGAGAACAGAAGGACACTGCAACCACCACAGCCTCGCCCCAAGCACCTTCTATCAAACAGAAGCAAGTCGACAAGGTTGCAACAAAGAGCAAAGATTCCTTCTGCACATCGTCCTCTCATGTACCCTGACTTGTTGAACGGCCTCAGCCTCAACAAGTTCGTCACAAACTTCTACAAACTCAGCAACGCGACGTCTCCAGCAAGGCAAGCAGATCACCAAGATGCAGATTCAACAAACACTTTTCCCTCTCCCCTGGGAACTCAATGAAATGGAGACCATTGCTTCCTAAGGAGGGAGGATTGATCCAGGTGGATATCGGTGGCCACCCACCTTTTCCGACTGGCTCAAAACAACTTTCTGGCAATTTTGGCAATTTACTATTTTTAGCAGTTTTTAACTTCTGGGGCTATTTTGAGGGCCCAAATGAAGGTTTTTCGAGAACGAGGTTCTCAATAATAGACAAAGGCATGATCGATCCCCCAAAATGAATTTCCTCGACAATACCTTTCCAACGAGCTATCACACGCCTAAAACATAGATCATATGTGAAAGTTACGACCCTGGGAAGTTGATGTACTCACTTACGCAAATGGGACCCACATGACTTTTGGCGCTTCATCTCCTAGGGTTAGGTTTTTGGATGTATAGGGTTTTTGGCATTCCTGTTTATTGTAAAAAGGCCTTTAGAGCCTCATTGTAACCATCTTCTTGGGAATGCGAGTAGTCGTCACATCTCTTCTCAGAGATAAGCTGCCACCATTCTAGCGAGTCTTTCACTCTGTATTTTTACAGTCTTTATACATTTCTTTCATTAATAGAAATCGTGTATTGTTGTATCTCTGTGTTTATGGTTGCATCTCTGATATATTTCTATTATATTATTGAATATCTACAATATCTCTGTGAATTTCTTTATTATATCTCCAATCTCATTTCGTGCTGAAAATAATCCGGATCAGTGGTATCAGAGTAGGTTTCTCTTGATCATTTTTTCAGTGCATGTCCCCGACGAGGTCCGAGTATAGCAAGTTCAGTCTCGAGCTTGTCTCTCTTGAATACAATCGCTCTCACACACCCAAGAAACCCTTAATGGTGGAAGAAAAGAAAAACGACGGAGTAGATGATCCTATCAATCTGTTGCTTGAGCAAGCTCTCACGCGACAGAGGGACGAAATGATGGAGAATTTTGCCCACATCCTTCAATGCCTACCGATAATAGCAGTTGCATATTCATCAAGCGACCACTTTGGAGGCACCTTGCCTTTCAAGGTACAAGTTAATTTTGATATTCCTGTATTTGAAGGACAGATAGATGCAGAAGCCCTAGAAAAATGGTTAACTCCGCTATAAGGTTATTTCTTTGTTCACAATTTTTTCGACAAAGAAAAGATCACCTTCGCACTCCTTAAATCTCTCCTTCATGTCAAACATTGGTGGGAAACTTACTAGGAGCAAAGTTCCACAGAGGAGTCTGGAATATACGTGGCCGATCCCACTTGGGATTTTTTTGTGGATGCGGTAAAGGAACGGTATTACCTTGTTGGCAACTATGAGGACTGGTACATGAGATGGACCACACTGTGGCAAGAGAGGGGCCAAGCAGTTTCGGAGTTCACCAATACCTTCCATACCTTGCACACCAATTTGGGTATCAAAGACTCCGAGCGACATTTGGTTCTGAAATACTGTGGGGCTCTACACAGATACATCAAGACTGAAATGGATTTTTTGGATATCTCATCACTCAGTGATGCTTATCGATATGCTTTTAAAATCAAGCATAAATTTAAGCACTAGAACAAATGGGAGTTCAAGTCCGCAAATCCGTAACAACCGAAGTATGACAAAGACGACCCTAACAAACAGTCTCCTGAAAACCAGTCCAAGACATAGGAAAAGAAGGGTCATGGAAAGACAAAGAAGGACACCAAAAAATGGTGCGAGTTCCACAAAATCCCCTGGCTAAGATCAAAGACAAAGAGCCAAACCCTGATTTCGAATCTGATTCTGAAAATAATTGTAAAGGACAAATCATTGACGCGGACCCCACTGCTATTGTCGTGACTGCAACAATTCAACCAGAAGAACCAACAGATGTGGGTGAAGGGGACCCCACTTCATTTTATTGTTGATAGTAGAAGCCAGAAGAACCTCATCTCATAAGAGGTCGTCAAACAGTTGGGATTGTCGACAACACCACACCCGCAGCCATACAACATCGGGTGGCTTCGCCAAGGACGAGATCTTCGTGTTAGCCAACAATGTCGATTGTCATATGGCATCTAACCCTTCAAGGATGAGGTATTATGTGATGTTGCCCCACTGGATGTCTGTGATGTTCTCTTGGTCCAACCATGTATGTGGAAGTGCCATGTTGTTTATGAGTCTCGACCCCACAGTGTCATTGTTTCTCTGGGGGGTCATCTCTACAGAATACCAGAGGTAGTTCCAACTACTGTTCCACCTAAAAAGTGTCGCAAGGTAGTATCTCATACTCCAAAATTTAGCTTCTTCACAATCTGTTCAAAAGGAGAACAGAAAGACATTGCAACCACCACAGCCTCGCTCCAAGCACCTTCTATCAAACAAAAGCAAGTCGACAAGGTTGCAGCAAAGCGTAAAGATTCCTTCTGCACATCATCCTCTCATGTAGCCCGACTTGTTGAACGGCCTCAGCCTCAACAGGTTTGTGACAAACTTCCACAAACTGAGCAATGCGGCGTCTCCAGCAAGGCAAGCAACTCACCAAGATGCAGATTCAGCAAATGCTTTTCCCTCTCCCCCGGGAACTGAACGCAATGGATACCATTACTTCCTAAGGAGGGAGGATTGATCCAAGTGGATATCGATGGCCACCCACCTTTTCTGACTGGCTCAAAACAATTTTCTGGCAATTTTGGCAATTTACTATTTTTAGTAGTTTTTAACTTCTGGGGCCATTTTCAGGGCCCAAATGAAGGTTTTTCGAGATCAAGGTTCTCAATGATAGCCAAAGGCATGATTGAGCCCCCAAAATGAATATCCTCAACAATACCTTTCCAACGAGCTATCACACTCCTAAAACGAAGATCGTATGCGAAAGTTATGACCCCGGGAAGTTGATGTAGTCACTTACCCAAACGGGGCCCACATGACTTTTGGCGCTT
>CBVK0100146510.1:0-12270 GCA_900067695.1 Picea abies | reverse complement strand
CTCTTCCGATCTCACGATGAAACACAGAACCTGGTCGACGCACTCCTTCCGGACCCTCCACTGCACTCTTGCAAGAGTTCTCAGAAAGAGAAACAATTGAAACTCATTGACCCCTTATCCAGAATTCAAACATTCAACATAGAATTCTAGAGCATACACACACACATTGGCATTGAAATAGAATGCACATAGAGAATGCAAACAAGCCTGCAACAAACCATTTAACAGGTGGTTCCAACAACCATAACAAACACATAGATTGGAATCAAAACTTTCTTCTATCAATTCCAGTGCTACTGTACATGGAGAATAACAACTAAAATGCATAAAATTCTTTGTCCTCCTATATTCCTCTCTACATATCTATAGCTTATGAATTAGGAATTATGTTGCGTTGATACAAGGGTTGAGGGTGTCTATCATCTATTTTCCCTCCTACCTCCTACGCTCCTGAAAATTGTCTGATCTATTAAATTAAATCTACCTACCTGCATTCATTACGCATAAATTCCTCTGCATTCGACAGATGAGAGAAACGCTCAAGATCTGTTTACAATCTCCAAAACAAAAAAGTCAGTATGCTTCCCTAGCTATTACATTAATGTCAATTCATTAATCTTCAAAACACTTCAAAATGTGTGTTGGTGATTTTCCAACTGTCTCCTTTGGTTAGGCATGTGTCTTTGGCTTTATACGATGCTCCTGCATCAGTAATGTTTAGGATGAATTCACGAAATTGAAACATTGCATATTTAATATGCGAACAATCACTTAGCTTGAGGATGACATGGGGTATTCCTTTCTCCATCATTGATACTGAGAGAACTATCCATAGCCCAAAGGGGATAAAGGGATTTTGAAATGACTTATGGGTGCCTTCGACATAGAAACACAGGTCCCATCATTAGTCTTGAAACCGAACAATATTAAATCAATTTCTCAGCATGCATCAAACAGATAGAATCTTGTTAAAACATATAAATATATTGCATAACCAGAACTGTAAAGAGTGCAAATTATAAATCACATTCTACAAAATTGCCCAATTTGAACTATAGATAGGGTTGCAAGTTATTGTCCTCACATTTATTAAAGAGGTTACAGATTAATGACAAACAAAAAAACAACAAATTTCTGGACACTTATAGTTCTTTCCTTTATGATAACCAAATGGGATTTGAAAAGTGTAAACACAGAATCCCAGAACAGAGTATTAGAGAAAACTATATAAAATAAGTTTAAGTCCTGTAACTTTAACCATAGTGGAAGTCGTATGACTGTAGTGATTCCTATATAGGTATGTTGAGTGCGGTAATAAACCAGAATACCAAAGTCTAAATAGTAGCTAGAATACCTTACTGCACCACAGGAAATTGTTATGACTTTATCATGCATAATTCATGGGTGGAGTAATTACAATAACTCTTGGATGCATAAATCTTCACGAGCCAAGAATTTGAGGACCCAACACTTAATCAAAAACAGAAAAATAAATACGCAGCATGATGAGAACTTCTTTTATAACATGTGAATATAAGTAATAAATAAAAAACCAAGGTCACGACCTTGCCATGAGAATTCCCCCTACCTCTGTGAATGGAGAGATTCAAACCCAATAACTCTATGTTTTAAGCTAAGTGTAAATGCAGACTCTTCGAACAAAAGGTTATTACTATAGGGTTATGTGCTTAGTTCACATAGAACATTCTTGCACAATGGGTAACCATGGATGTTTCCTTCATGACCTTTATCAAGAACATTGTTGATACCAATAGAAAAGGTTGACCCAATGTTTAGTTTGGGGCAAAAATCTGATGATATGCAACACATGGGGTCTTATCCTTCAAAATGTGCATAGAGCACAAAAAGGATAAATAACCAGCTATAGTATGCGAAAGGAGTATGCATGTGATGGTATAACCACCGGTGATATAGACGACTCATTAGTATTAACAGACTTTACAACACAAAGTCACATGGTTATGGATATTTGGTACCCCTCGCAGAATGAGACCGAAGGTTTTAAATTTAGACCCATAAAGGTAAGTGTAAAACTAGTAAAGACTGAGAAAAGAATTATTGTTTTTATTTCTGATTTCAGGAAAAGACTTTATTACAGAAAAATACTGAGGAAATGGCTAACTCTTAAAAAAACCCTACAAAATACCCTACAAGATGTAAGCCCTTTTCAGAAATAGTAAGCAATTACAGTGCTAGTGTGTTGGATGGCTTGCAAGAACTTACCCTTTCGAGAGATGTAGGAATACCATACCGCCCGAAAATTTCTCCACCGATACCAAGGATGTGATTGCCATTGTTACTAACCAAGAATCTAGGGATGAGTAACACGCAGAGAAAAACTGGAGGGAAGGGTTTCAATGACCTACCTCGGTTTTGCTAGTGGATTTTTAGTGCGTATTTATGACAGGGTACTATGTCATTTGATATGATGGAGGTGGCACATTTCATATTGAACACAATGGACGATCAATAACCCCGTAAGGTATTGTTTGCAGGTAGCCATTAATACACTGGATAAATATTTAATTCAGTGCCTGGCAAACCCTTCTCTCAACTCCACACCAAGTTATTGCAAGTTTGAGGATAACTTAGTTAGAATTACAACCATACCCAGTTATCACATCCAACATCTTGTTCAGTTAAGGATCTAACTTTTGGTTCACTAGTGTTATCGAATTCGGAAGGGGAAAACTAATATCGTTGGTCTCCTTAACGATGCCCCAACCATCAAACATGTTTCAATACTATGGTAATAAAAAGCGGGGATTAACCATAAACATTGTTCCACGAGGTCTATTACTCAAACATTTAAAACACTTAAATACACCTCTATGTTAAAGAGTGTGATACTCTCGATAAAGGTGTATGCATTGCTTGAAACGTTTTTCGAATAGGAACCCTTTATGGTATAAGAAATAGATCATGCTTAGAGCTGATAATAATGCTAGTAGGTTTTCTCTAAATTTTAATGTTAAATGTTATACATAGAGATATCTATAGTACTGGTGGGGTTTTTATAAGTTAAACTTTAGCCCCTATACTCTCCTTAATGAATGGAATGATTAGGAATGCTAGTAACTAGGAGACTAGGTTATGGTGAAGATAACCCTTAATCTTTTTATGTGGGATTTATGTGCAGTATGGAATACCTCAGAGGGTTAGTCTTTTGTATATTATATTTATCTATATCATTAATTTGGTTGCGTAAACTAGGTGAAGGAAGTAGTGACGATAAAACTATCTACTTATAATAACTTTATGTCTTTCAAAATAAATTGTTCGAAGAGAAAGGAGATTGAAGCTCTCTAAGATTTTTTTTTTTTAATTTGGTAAATTTGGGGAACATTACACCAAAAATGTCCCTTTTATCTATACTTACATCACTAATTCTCACCACATGTAATAAGTACACAAAACTCTATCAATGAAAGAGGATCTATGAATTTTTTCCAAAATCCTATTGATTGAATTTAAGTCCAAGGCACTAACATAGTATTGTATCCTATGCTATATGTTATATATATAGTGGTAACTTGAGTCACATGTAAGACATCACCATATCCATTTTTGTAAGAAGTGCACTAAGAATTAGTATTGTGGTAACCATAATTAGAAACAATAGGAGGCTTTGGGATTATATGTTGTAAATGCAAATTTGTACCAATGCACATATTCTTTCACAAATTTTCATATTTTTTCACAAACTTTCCTAAAGAAATGCTAAAATTAAAGACAATGTTTTCCTCTTAGTTTTACCTACAACTTCTAAGAAATTATTTGGATGTTGTGGAAGGTATATTGACTGGGTTTTAATTTATTGTTTTCATACTTTATGTGCATGGGTGCCACACACCATGTTGCATTTTATTTTGGATAAGAACATTTGTTTTTTTAGGAATTAATATGTTTACGATCTTCATCTAGTAATTCCTTTTGGATGTAATTACACTAGTATAACCATTGAAGGGATTTGTTTCAAGTTATAAAAATGGATTGTAGAATTTGTTTGGATTATCTAATTTCAATGTGAACCTACTCTTATAGTAGCAAAACAAGAATGAATGCAATCTAAAAGAGAAATATTACTCTAAAATTCCTAAAATAATAACCAAGGGAATTATGCAAGATTGTCCTCTCTCCCACTTAGGGATAAAGCTTTACTGTCAAAATGACATGGGTGCAAAATATCATTAAATGAATTGGGTTTTGTTAAATAAAACTACTTATTTCAATACAAATACGACTAATTGTTATAGATACTTTGTATGTATAAATTATCTATTGTCTTATGAAATCATGTGATATATGTAGTAAATATCTCTAATGTTATTGGTTTGAATTGTTTTGCACATGCTAATATATTTTTAAAGACATTTTCAGTGTGGGTATATATAAAAAACAATTTTTTCACTGCAGTGTTCACAATTGAAGTGATAGACAAAATAGTTATACATTGGTTTCTAATAGACAAATTATTTTTATTAGAAGACAATATAAATTTACATGTGGAACTTGAATTAGCTACAATTAAGAACACACATTATTCTCCAAATCTCTCTTCACTCGTTATAACTTATCTTTCCATTATAGTGAAATATTTAATATTGGTATTTAAAGATATTTGAATATTTATTATCACTATCAAAATATATTTCTATTGATGCATGATGAAATGACATGAAGACCATCTAAGGAAAATATTTCATTGTATAATAACTAAATGATGACAATAATGACAATGAACATGATGTTCAATCAGTTCTAGGTTTTTATATTTCAAATGTTGTAGACATGGTGAGTATTAATTTTTTTTACAATAATATTGTTAGCATATAATTGCAGTAACATTCTTGTAACATCTATATATGCTTTTTGTTTTTGGGAAAAGAACATAACTTCAAAGAAGGTGATAAAGTGAAAGTGTTAGATATAGATGATGGTGACGTTATCAAAATTAGGTAGAATCATTCACTTTCTATCATCCATGGAGTGAAATTGATTCTTGAAGATGAGAATGCCAATATTATTAAGGTCACAATTAGTAACACTCCCCTTCCATATGAAGATAAACAACATGGGTGTAGATGTTTAAAACATAATGGGTGTAGATGTTTAAAACATAAGGAAGAAAGTTTTACATGGTGGTCTTCAAAATATTTAGAAAAAACATTGTGCCTAATAATTTTCATGTACTTGATTAGTTGGAGACTACAACCCTTGATGTTTGAATGTATAAAGCAAGAAGATTTTATAATCATGTACTAGTGGATAATTAGATGGAAAGTCGGTACTCTACTTTAACTGTTTTTATTATCTATATATGGTATTTTATATCAACTTGTTTAGATGATGACACATGTTTTATATTTGATTTATCTATATTATTATTTAATGTGTTTTTACAATTTTATTATTTAATATCTCTCTCATTCACATGTGTGACAATTAGTTGAGTATATGTTTTAACACAAATTTACATGTATATACTTGAAATATGCTTTATATTCACATGTATGTTATTATTATTTATTGTTTAAGTATGTTTTTTTGATATTGGATGAACATGGATATTGTATAGTAACATTAAATACAAATTCATGGTATTTAATAAATTATTTACATCATATAAATTCATATTGAATAAGAATGAATGAAAAAAATAAAATGAACATGAAACTACTAATAAAATATATAGCAATAATAATTATTTTGAATAAATACAACATAAACTAATAGTAATTAATGACTCATTAAACTAGAAAATATAGTATAAATTGGCATCTATTAACAATTCATTAAAGTACAAAATATACTACAAATTAATGAAAATTAATCACTAATTAAATTAGTAAACATACTACAAGTTGATGGCAATTATTGATGGCAATTAATGAAAAATAAATTAGTAAATATACTACAAGCTCATTAATTAGATCAACCAATAAATGACTAATATAAAAATACTGAAATTTGTGTGCATCATAAATGACTCTAAATATAATACTATAAATATAATAGTTTTGCTTGCCTCTATGAAAATAGTAGTTTTAATATCAAATTTAGTTGTTCTTTAAGTCGCAAATTTGTTATTTTATACTAGTGTAATAACACTCTTTTCAATGCTACCATGGATGGAAAAGTGCACCATGACAATTCTTCTATGTCTAATGGGCACACCGCATGGAATAGCATATGTGTCACACTCTTTGATGCTTTGAGGAGGAATATTGGAAACATTTACCAACACTATGCATTTATACACACACCAATATTTAGAACTTCAGTGGACTGATTATATGTTTCAAATTTATTAGAATTGTCAACGGGTTGATTAAATAATAAGTGCATCCTATATGATGCATTCTTACTTTTATAGTACACTATATATTTCAGTGTGTTTAAGAAATAGGGGTGCACTAATGATGGTGCACTTAAGAAAAATGGCCATATCGATTTGTTTAACATAGCTTTTATGCAACATATTTAAATTTAATATTCAATGAATATTACAAATCTTGTTTAACATAGTTTTTATTCAACATATTTAAATTTAATATTCAATGAATATTACAAATCATAATTTAGTATAGATTGTTTATTATATATCTATATTTTTCTAATGAGATTGTATGTCAATAAGGGATCATCAAAATATAAACGTGTTGGCCCATATACATCCATGCATATATAGGAGTCTTGGGAGAGGGACATGGATCCATTTCATTGTCCTATGAATGCTCAAACTCACATCCTTTAGAGAGATGTTGACTTCCTTAAGTTTTATAATGAGGATAACTCCCTTAAGTGGAACAAAGACTTATTATACTAGTTAATACATCATTGAGATCATCGAAGGAAATATTTTAAAATCTTTCTCGATCTATGGTACTAACCCAACAAGTAAGATTTCTATTTCATAATTGTGTTATCTAGGAAGGGGGAGGATTTTCCCCATTTCTACAATACACCTTTTGATGTGGCAAGAAATATCCAACTAAAATATGTGTAGATATATGTTAGTGCATATGTTATTGACCCTAGTGATTTGTCGGTTACTAAGGGATAGATGTGGATATGTTCCTTCATATCAGAGGAGGTAAGTTATTAGGACTTAGCATCTTGGCATCAACACACCATACCATTGATAAACATTGTATTGTTTACCCTATGGTGTAGAATGCAAATATCATTTTTCACCGAACTAAACTAATCAAGTGGTTACTATTATTTTATAATATTTTTTATTACTATGTATCATTGTTGTAGCATGTATGTTGGAGGGATGACATATTTCTCCTCTGCTTCAAGATTGTTTTATTTATTTTTTGAGTGGTTTCTAGTGACCCAACAAATAGTTTACCACCACTATCCTAGGTCAATGAATGATATGTGTACAGACATGTGGGGAAAAATGTTTATAAATAGAGGTGAACCAAAGTACCCATGTAGTCTTGTGGGTGTAGATATTATCTGTAACATCCAGTTCGACTGATCACATTTTATACAATGACTTATTCTTTGAGGACTCTTGGGAGCAAATGATGTAGTTAAAACATGGTACATTATGATTGTGTTTTGTTTTATGAGTTATGTTGTGTAGAGTATTGAGATTTGTATGTTATTTGATTGATGTATAATATTGACAGGTATTATGATGAGGTTTCATGAGTGTGTAGGAAACATCACAAGTTGAGGATGTTGATGACATCAATAGACTTCCTTTGAATCTAGGTTGATTCAGGGAGTGGACTTTTATCTTGGTTCAAGTACTTGAATTATACACATATATTATTGATGATGATTTTAGTAGGCAATTGATGTATATGGATTATTGACATTATCATTTTTAGTGGATGCAGGCATGGTGATGCTTTCTAATCCAACTCACATATGGAGTAAAGGGGTCATACAGAGATACCGAACATATGAGGGAGAGGTGTGGTAGTGTCCCTGTCATACTCTATTAGAAGTCCCACCGTGACATGAACTGAAGGTTAATGATTACCTTTTTCTAATAGGTTCACAATGTTGTGAGGGAATACTAACATAATCGCTCACAAGGATTTCTAAGGGGCATGTAGTAAGGAAAATTTCATATTCCTCAGAAAATCCCTTAGTCTCACACAAGGTCAACCAATGGAGTGTTTACTCCAAGCATCTAAAAAACATCCAAACAAAGTAAATGGCGAGTGGCCCCCTTGGAGCAAAAAAGTGCATCTTGAAGGGCACATTGCATAAACAAATTATGAGTCAATAAAAATTTAGAAAATCCTAGAAAAAAAAATGAATGCTCAGACTTTGTTAGAAAAGAGCATATAATTTATTATTAAATTATAAATTAGAAAACTTAACAAAAAGACTATGTCTAGATTTTTTGATTAAATAAAACTTATAAATTGTCTTAAGGGAAGTTAGACTTAATAAAATCTAGTAAAGGGAGAATAAGAATACTAATTTGGGCATGTACACAATGTGTGCATGAAAATAAGAAAAAGAAAATTTTAATTAAAAGAAAATAAATTTATGAGAGAATAGGTTTTCAACCTTGAGTTAGTATCCTAAGTTAGTCAACCTATAAATACTAACTAAGAGAAGAGTCCTAATCAAAATTAAACTAGAATTTAGTTAGGGAACACAATACAAGAGGGATTGGGGAATGAAGGGACAATTAGGAGGAAATATAGGAACTAATTGTGGGTGTGAGGGAAAATGTTTAATTAATTAAATTAAATATGGATTTAGCATGTGCAACTTGAGGAGAGTATGACATGTGGTATGGGTGAATAATCCTTAATTAAATTATTAAAAATTAGCTAATTGTGCATGAGATGACATGTGTCAAGGTAATTTTCCTATAAAAGAAATGGTGAGGAAGAGAGAAATGACCCTATTGATGGATGAAGGAAATGTTGGTGAAATTTATATTGACTAATTTTACTTGTGTGAGTTGGAATGCAAGCTTGAACAAGAGGTGAAAGCCTCTTCTTTCGAGGGAAATCTTGAGCTAGTTTTTTATCTGAATTTGTGTGTGACCCCTTTGTGGCTCGGGGGGATAAGGGGGAGGAAGAATATTGTAACATGCCACTCTTGCGCGCATTGAGCAAACTTATTCTCTGAGGACACTTGCTTGCAAGTGATCCAGATTATAATACTATTGGTCGTTTGATTATGATTATGATGCATTATGGATATGATGATATGTTATTTTGTGTATTTGCATAGATAGGTGCTATTGACTAGGTTCTCTTGAGTGTGCAGGACTTTGGACCTCAAGTATGCAGAGGCATCGATGAAACCCCTTGGACTCCGGATCGAGATGACAATAGTTTTCCAACCAGACTCACATGTGGAGTAGGGGGGTCACGCACAAAAACCAAATACTTTGAGGGAGAGGTGTGGACAATAGCCCTGCCACATCCTACTAGCACTCTCGTCGTGGCTCGAACTATAGGGTAATGATTACCTAGTTCGAGAAGACCCACGATGTCATGAGGGAAGACTGCGACAATTTCTCACAATGATTCTAAGGGGTGTGCAATAAGGAAGGGGCCTTATTCCTTAGAGGCCCTTAGTCTTCCACAAGATCCCCTAGTGGAGTATTGGCTCCAAGGGTTTTTTATGTTTACCAGGTCAGTCAAGAGGTAAGTGGCACCCTTGGATCATGTAGTGTATCCTAAAGGGAACGTCGCACAAGGAAAATGGAAAGAGGCGAGTGGCACTCTTGGATCATGTACTGTGTCCTAAAGGGCACGTCATGCAAGGAAAAAAGAAAGAGGCGAGTGGCACCCTTGGAGCACCTAGTGCGTCATGAAGGGAATGCCATGCTTTGAGTGGTAAGTGAGTAAACATAGACGGTCTTAGAATGAATGATGTGGCAAGCACTATTTAAAAACAATTTTTCCCTAACAAAAATGTTGCCCAACCTAGTGAAACTAAAATCTAGGTATAAGTGACACTTGTGGTAAAAAATAATAATCATAATTAAACATGTAACGAGAAGGGGGTAAGAAATTAAATTAATTTATTAAAATCAAATTATATTGGGGATTAAAATTTTAAAAGAGAAATGATTGTTTTATCTATATATGCTAATTAAATTTTATTAATAAAAAACAAAAAGGGGTAAAAGGTGGTTTTTCTACACTTGCTAATTTGAGTTTTATTTAAAAAGCGAAAAGAGGGAAACTTGAAAGAATTAGGAAACTAAGGGGAAAAGGGGAAGCATAAAGAAAAAGGGAAACAAAAGGAAAAAGTTGAATATCTAACTTAGTAAGGAATCTTGTCTTTAAGAACATTCTAATTATGAACTCGACTAGGAATTTAGTAAATCCGTAAGTCATTTAAAATGTGTAAGGAAATATTGGGACACCAAGGAGCGTGTTTAGTAAAAAAATTTGGTGGGTGAGGGAAATAGGAATAATTAAATAAATAATGAAATTAATTTCTGGTGCAACTAGGGGAATGGGTGACATGTGTACATGGGAGATTTTTTCTTATTAAAATAATGAAAAAGGAAATTAAATGAGAATTTGGGAAAGAAATCACTTAAAAACTCTATAAAAAGGATGAAGGAGGAGGAGTATGGATCTCATCTTTATGCGTAACATTATGTTGCTGAATTTTGGTGTTGATTGAACTTATCTTGTGGGAGTTGGGATACCCAGCTTGGGTAATGAGTGGTAGTTCGACCTTGCGAGGCGAGTTGGGTGCTAGTTGTTCTCTAGTATATTCTGTGTGTCCCCTTTGTGGCTCGGGGGGGCTCAGGGGGAAGAAGAGTACCCCTAGCGTTGGCTTTATATGATAGGCTTGACAACATTTTAATTTGTTGAAAGTAAATACCAGACAACGATTTTATATGATAGGCTTGACAACGATGTATTGTACATCATATAACTGTATGTTGTGAAGCAATGATATAATTGCCTAGCTACATATATGTATTGTATATATTGTGTAGAGATATGTTTGTGTATTGGTATAGCCATGTATTATTAGCAGATATATACGTATGGATATTTTAGTGAAAACAATTTTCTAAATATATTGTTAACTCCTTGTTATTCTTTAATTATGATCAATTCCTTTTAAGGGACAACGACATGATAGGCTATGATTACTTTTATAGGAAAATGAACTATATTATGTAAAAGACAAAAAAAAATTAAGGACAACGATATAATTGATAGCTAAATCACAAAAATTACCCTTGCACAACTTTCAAAAATTTATTCTCATCATTTACCCCAATCACAACGATATATTTGATTGATAAATCATAGAAATCACAAATGTATTCGATGTGTTTATTACGTAAATGATCGATTTGTTTCTATCGCAGTCAAACATTTATTTTCGAGATATAGTTCCAGTTTCATTTAGCAAACGCTTAAGATAGGATTATAGTTTCAGTTTTAAATAGCGATTGAAGATAGCAATTTAAGACTGTGAATTCTTATAGTTTCAGTTTCAATGGCGATATAGTTGGTTATTGATGATTTAATTATGAGCCAGGCATTTACCCCCTTCGATTAGAATGACAACCTCTTTTTCATTTAGATCAATGGTTTAAGGATGTTTAATGTGTTGATCGCCTCTAATGGTTTTTTCCCTACGTCACTCTTAATTGTTGATTTTGAGTACTAGGATCATGGCCTTGCAATAGCCTTAATTTTTCTCCCAACAAGGAACTAGATAAGGACCTATTGAATTTTGAGAGTTTTTTTTGTAAGGCTGTTGCATTGGTGGATTTTATGTTGGGACAAAGGATTGGAACTAGTCTGGGTGGGCATAGGTCCCTAGTGCACCCATCGTCCTATGGCAACATGATTCTTGAAGATTGGATCGTTGTGTGCATGGATCAATAAGCACTCACGATGACCCGACTTAGGACTGTGTGCCACCGATGTGGTTGAGACTATTGTTCTTATGGTTGTACTTGTTTGTAACTTCTGTGTTTGTCCCTCGCTCCCCAGGAGGGTTCTATTTACTCATCGACGAATCTGTTGTGTCAGGTCGTTGATGTTGTCCCTTAGCTCGAAGGCATTGTCTTCCTTATGTCGGGCGAGTATTCACTTTTATGTTTCTATTGATTGTCGCCTGTTTCGTCTAGTTTCATGATGTGCTAGTATGCTGAGTCATTGTTTCTTGTTGCCTGAATTTGTAAGTGGTGTTCATCGCCAAGTTGCATTGTTTAACTGTTGTCATTGTTTTCGTCCTGCTTTAAAAAAAAAAAAAAAATCTTTGAGTTGT
>CBVK0100146507.1:0-15949 GCA_900067695.1 Picea abies | reverse complement strand
TATATATATATATATATATATATATATATATATATATATATATATATTGGGTACGTAGAAGAGTTTTTAATGGATGTATTGTTTTCAACATGTAGACAAGGGAGCAGTGCATCCGATTGAGATACCAATACTAGATGTCACGGGGGTGTTCAGGTTGCAGTAGATCTAGGGGCACCAATGATAGGTCTCCGGGAGGTTGAAAGAAACCTTCAAGGCCTCACGATGGGAATTCCTCCTCTACGGAGGAGAGAAGTGCCTTTACATCTACAGAGACACACTGTGGGGGTGCCAGAGAATGTTAATTCTCTACTGAGACGCGTAGTGCGCACAGTGATATGTTATTCTCAGCACAATGCAGTGCAGAGAGATTAGAGTCTCTCTGGTGATTGTATATTTTGTATGACTTGTCAGATGATGTTGTATGTGTGTAAAGACCCAAAATTTTTCTCTTCCAAATACTTTTTTGATGTAATCAAAAAATTTTCAGTCACGCTATGTATATATATATAGTTCCGAGTTTTTACAATGCCGAAAAATTTGTACATGATGATGCCTTTAATGTGATGTGTTTTTTATTTACATGTGATGTAAAATTTGTTTTCCTTCATGAAACCTTATCTATGGGCGAGATACCGATCCATGATGTAATTAGCTAACGAATCCGAAAAATTGTTGAGTTCTCTTGGGATATGTCTATATTCGATGTAATCAAATATTCGTTCAAGATGGAGAACTTGTAGGTGGAGACGTAGCAGGATAGGATTACGAATAGCGTAGATTCAATTGAGTTGATAGACCATGAGTTGGGAGTCTAGGTTAACAATGATACGAGAGATACCTAGGGAGGAGGCTTGGGTCAAAAGTCCGATGATAGCATGATATTCTTCCATGTTATTAGTTGTTGGTCCTAAGAAAATACCTATTGAACTCACCACCTCGTCAAATTGGTAAATGACCCATGCTGCCAAAGCAATGTTTTGAGTGTGTCGACAAGCGCCATCCGCAAACCCGACAAAGATAGGAAAGGAAGATGTCATATGCGCATGAAAACACAAGACACAGTTATGAGTGGCAAAGGTAAAGACTCGAGCACGCGAAAGAAATAGACACACCAAACTAAAATACAATAATGTACAAAGTACACATGCTAGGTGATCTAGGCATAGTACTTCTTAAGGTAAAGCCTGTTCCGGGGCTCTCCTAGGGAGATTCCATCATAATCGACTAACTCGTAGGCGCCTCTGTGCAGAACACATTTCACAATGTAAGGGCCATGCCACAGGGGTTCTAACTCACCTGTCCCTAGTTTGTCATGAGCCTGGTCATAGACGAGGACTAAGTCTCCTTCTGCAAAAGTCTGAGGATGGACGGATTTGTCGTATTGATTTTTTATCCGTTTCTGATGTGCCTCATCCAGTTTGGTCAGATATAAGAAACGTTCTTCTTCAGCAGAAGTATGGGGTAGGAGTTCTACTTTAAGTTTCAGAGATGGAATTTCACACTCGATTGGTAAAACGACTTCGATGCCATACACTAATTGGAAAGGAGTGAACCCAGTTGCGGTTTTCACGGAAGTACAGTAAGCCCAGAGAGCGGAGAAAAGTTGTAGATGCCAGGATTTCTTATTTTCCCCTACCATGCGTTGAATCATGGTTTTGAGGACCTTCTTGATGTCTTCAACTTTTCCGTTGGCCTGAGGATAGTATGGGGATGAGTTTTCATGGCGAAAACCCAACTTGGCATGCAATTTGCTCATCATCTAGTTCTTAAAGTGTGAACCATGATTGGTGACAATGGAGCGTGGTACACCAAAATGAGTTATGATGTGGTTAAAAACAAATAGAGTTGTGGTACGACCATTGTTCAGAAAGGTAGGCATAGCCTCAGCCCATTTTGTAAAGTAGTCGACGGCGACGATTAAATAACCATGCCCCCCGGCTGAGGTAGGCTTACATTGCATGAAATCGATACCCCACTTGGCAAAGGGGCCAATGGCGATAACTGGGTGCAGCGTAGTAGGGTGGGTGCGTGCCTTGTTGGTAAAAACTTGGCAGGGTGGGCATTTTTTGATTGCCTCAATACAATCTTTGAAAATAGAGGGCCAAAAATAGTCGGCACGTAGAATTTTTTGGGCTATGGCCATCCCAAAAAGGTGACCGCCACAGGCTCCAAGGTGACAGTCGTTCAGAACGCGTTCAACCTCTGCATGAATCAAACATTGTCGAAGTATAGTATCAATACCACGGTGATACAAGGTGTTGCCGACGATAAGATAACGACGAGAATGGTGGCGAATACGTCGACGCTCTTCACGGGAAGTGTTAGGCTGAAAGCATTGGGTTTGGAGATAAAGGAGGATGTCTCCATACCAAGGATCAGAGGTGCTAATGAGGAAAAGAGTTTCGTCAGGGAGAGAATCTCTATGTTTGATATCTTCATCAGCATGGGGGAGATCGCAGATGAGCTCCACAAACACCAGGGACTTTTTGGCTTTGGACTTCGCAAATTCAAGATCGAATTCCTGAAGGATGACGATCCATTTAGAGTATTTTCCCCCGAGCACTTGACGTGTCAAGACGTGGTACATGGGGTTGGAGTCTGCGGTCACTGTGGTGGTGCGTAGTAAGATGTAATGGCGAAATCTCTGGACAACGATGATGGCTGCTAGAGCCAGTTTCTCTACATGTGAATATCAGAGTTCGGGTCTAGATAGACTCTTGCTCAGGTAATAGATCACATGTTCCTCACCGTTGGGGTCCTCCTGAACTAACACCATTGCAATAGTGGAAGTAGAGGAAACTATGTAAAGGATGTAGTCATTTGTATACTCTGGAGGGTGAAACAAAGGTGCGTGGGTCAGGGCATGCTTGAGAGCATCAAATGATCGTTGAGCGATGTCATCCCAGATGAAAGGGGTGTTTTTCTGCAACAACCGCATGAATCCTTTAGTTATCTCAGCATAGTTACAAATGAAACAGCGAAGGAAGTTTGCTTTTCCTTGCAAACTTTGGAGTTGGGTCAAACGAGTAGGTGGGGGTAAGGCCAGAATAGCCTTAATCTTTAAGGGATCCACCCAAATCCCGTCTTTAGGGACAAAAAAACCGAGGAGTTGACTGGATTCGACGACAAAAATACACTTATGTGGGTTCAAGCGGATACGGTAAAACCGACATCGAAGAAAAATAGCCTGTAAGTGATCAACGTGATCTGATCGATTGGATGAGTGGGCAGGTAAATCGTTGAGGTAAGGTTCTGCAATATGCTTGATATCGTGGAAAGCGTACGACATGGCCTGCTAGAAAGTAGCACCAGCATTTTTGAGACCAAAAGGTAGCTTTTGATAGGAGAAAGTTCCCCATGGGTAGATAAAGGTCGTCTTATGTTGATCAGTAGATAAAATTTCAATCTGATTATACCCGGAAAAACCATCCATGAAGGAGAAGATTACGCTCCCAGCGCAATTATAAATGATCTGGTCGATGAAGGGTGTAGGGTAGTTGTCCTTTGGACAAGACTTATTGAGATCCTGATAGTCAACACAGACACGGATGGTCCCTTGTTTTTTGGCAACCGGAACAAGGATGGAGACCCATTCTGTCAAAGGGACGGGATAGATAAAGCCAGATTTTAAAAGTTTATCATCTTCTGCCTTTATAGCTGCAATTTTCTTGGGATGAACCGGGTGGAGTTTCTGTCGAATAGGTTTCGCACCAGGGTAAGTCTTGATTTTGTGCACGACGATCGAAGGGTCGATCCTTGGCATTTCCTCGTAGCTCCAAGTGAAGACGTCGCGAAATTCTTTAAACAGAGTGGTGTAAGATACCACTTCTTCGGGTGTGCAATTAACACCAAGGTTAATGTTTTCCACAACGCCCTCTTTGATTGAAATATCAATAACGATCGTAGTAGAGATATTACCCATATTCCCCTCAGAAAGAGTATCTTGTGTGAGGATGGGAGATTGCGGAGAATCGATAACATCGGGAGGGAAGACATAGTGTATGTCTTTGTGAATTTCTTCCAGAGGCGGAAGAAAAGAGGATCAATGATGGTTATCATCCCAAGGTACGTCGTCAATACTAAGCATTTCCATTATAGATTCGTCGGAAGGAAAAATTTGGGAAATGTAATCGATTGCAGATGATAGGGAATCCAACCATGAAGACATTGATTAGGCATCAGGTGCCAATAGATGGGGGTTGTCCGGGGAGGGAGAGGCAGATTGAATAGCCACGTATGCAGCCTCGGCTGGGCTAAGTGGCATGGTGTCACCGAGCACATCGAATTCCATAGGACTAGGTATAATCCAAGGGTCAGATGATTCCAAAGATTGATAAGGCATAGTCGAAATCATATTGACGGTGGAAATATGATGTGTGGTGGGTGGAAGTGGTGTAGGGAAGGTACCCATAAGGCTAGAATATTTCAACAAGCCAACACCAACGCTTTCATACATAACTTTGTGGTCTCCCAAAAAAGGAATGTTGTTGGTGACAGGGGCACGAACGTTGGGTGTACAGAAATCTAGTTGATCAATAGTGACAATTTTGCCTTGATGGGGGAATTGTACACCTCGAAACACCGACGAGGTGACGACAGTCATATCATAGAACCAAATTCTTCCAAGTAGTAGATTGTAATCGAGGGGGGCGTCGACCACCTCGACATCAACAGTTACAGTTTTGCCGCCCCACTGAACGACTAAGGATTGTAAAAGTCCGTGAGGATGAAAACTTCGCCCATCGAAAGCGCATAACATCATAGGGGATTTTTTAAGGGCATGTGATTTTAAGCCTTTCCAACAAGCTAAAGACATGACACAAGTAGAGGCTCCCTCATCTAAGATAGTTCGATGGATTTGTTGATTGTGAACAACAACATCGATCTGAAAAGCTAGTTGGTGGGAGAGTCGAGGTTGATGATCATTCATATTAAACATGAGGTTATTAGATGACTCAGGATCGAAAGCATCGATGGCACCTAAGAGCGTTCTATGTTGGCTAGGACAGTGTTGTAGAACTTCCAAAGCAGACATAGCACACGGTGCTTGAGCCAAATCTTCAACAATGTTGTAGTTTTGGGCAGCCCGTGAACTAGGATTAAAGGTAGATTTCCAGATAATGCTCTTAGGAGGGCATAGGATGGAGTCAAACGAAGGTTTCTTGATCTGAAGTGGCCCGGACGGAGGGCTAACAAACGGAGGACTAACGGAAGATGGTAATGGATCCGGTAAGGAACCGTTAGTGGGATTCGACTTATCAAGTTTAATCGGTGTTTCATATGTCATAGTGTGAGTGGTCAGATTAATATCGTTAAACATGTAAATGTGGGCACTTGTCGAGGCCTCATCATGGGATTGGTTGGAACTGCCCTCTAGAGTGGGGGTTTGAGCAATCAAAGATTGTTGTTGTGGAAAAGGCTAGGTAAGCACAGCGGGTCGTGAATTTCCCTTAAAGATCTTGGCCACTTCATCGCGATGTGGACAGTCTTGGGTGTAGTGATCATCACCGCAAATGAGACATGGGAATTTGGGTTTCCATTGTGGTTGTTTTCCGGCAGCAGGGGTTTGAGGTTGATTTTTGGGTTGTTCATTGTTGTTGTTTTTCTTGGGTTTATTTCTTGTTTTCTTCTTGCCCCCAGGTTGTTGTGAAGGGGTCGATTGGACCGTATTCACTTCAGAGACCTGAGTTTGAGGGGAGGTAGAAGAGGGTGCAGTCGAACTGGGAGCAGAGGTCGAAGAAGACCGCTGGGTTGTTCCAGTCAACTGGGAAGTAGATTGGGTTTTGACGGAGCCAATAACTCCATCCGCGTGCGAGGTAGACGATGGTTTGGATGGATCATTAGTGGCACGGGTATCATTTGGTATCAACTTGTATAGAGTACCATATTGTGAATAAACCAAATCTAAGTACTGAGCTCAAGCAATAACTTCTTCCTCGGTGACTACACCACCCATAACAACATCACGAGCGATCTGGGGTAACAACAATTTGGTGAACCATTCCGCTAATAATTGGTCAGGAATGACCGCTTTGATTAACCTTCCTCGTCGTCTCCATTCATGAATATGATCAGAGATATGTACGGAGGTTGTCTGACGAAGGGAGGTCAATAGTTCGGTACCCGTCTCGTATCGAATGGGTAGTTGGAAGTGTGTGAGGAAGGACATGGCAAGGGAGTTGAAATCGTGAAAAGAAGCCCGTGGTAGTTCGATATACCACTTTGTTGCAGAACCTGTAAGCGTTCATTGAAAAAGACGCAAATGTATAGAATTGTCCATGAGGGATTTGGATGAACACCACAAATGGAAAGTCATCACATGGTTGTTTGGGTCTTCTCTGGACTTTCTGTGGAATTTTGGAATATCAGAAGGAAGTTTAGCTGGAATAGCTGGCCAAACCGGAGAATGAGAAATAGGATCATTTGTTAACCGAGACAAGTCTGGGAGGTCAAGAGTTGCTAGGAAAGGTAGTTGTTAGTTAATCTGCGGGTAATACTAATGTGGCATAGGAACACCAATAGGACCATACACTGGGTTAGGCAGATAATTGTAACCAGTGGGCCCTCTTGTACAAGGTTGGTGTTGACCAAGGTACACAGGATTTGAGGGGGTTCGAGAAACATGTGTGAGCGAAGGATAACCGGATGGGTTTTGAGGATTATAAGCTGGATTTGGTGTTTGTCCATAAGGAGGATATAGATGGGTCCCTTGAGGGGGAAGAGGTTGTTGTGGAGCTTGAGGATTGTGTCCCCCCGAGAACTGTGGGTTTCCTGGGAAAGGGATATTCCACGGATTGGGTGTGGTGGACACATTTTTTCCATACAATTGATGGTAGGATCCTGATTGAGGCTTCCCCCCAGCATGAGGGTGCCCTCCAAATGGAAGTTGTCCTCCGGTGGGAGGATGCCCCCCAACTTGAGGTGGAGTTCCCGGAATTTGGGAACCAGACATAAACGACTAACCGGTGCTGCTTAACAAATTAAAGCCACCAAGACCAGTCCCTCCGGGTTGTTGTATAGGTATAGAACTTCCAGGAATAACTTGGGTAGTAGTGACAGTGGAAGAATTCAGTGCTATGTACCCAAAAGGGAGTGATGATGAAGGTCTAGGTGTTAGTGGTGTGCCAATTGCGGCTTGGCTAACCACCACATTATTGGCGGGAATAGTCGGGACGTGAGGGACCATTGTAGAGTGGGTCATCTGGAGAGAAAAAGTGGACCTTGGGCCAACGAACGATGTGTTCGGATCAATGGACAGTGTAGTTGAAAAAACGGTAGTACCGGTAAAATGGTTTAAGGGTACGGTGTAGGTGATAGGTGCGTCAGCACCTATTCCTGTTCCATAAAGATCCCGCACCATGCGCGATGGACTTCGAACAATGTCTGCGGTCTAAAAGGGGTCATCGACTAGAGGATTTGAATGAGACCCAGTCGGAACATCAGAAGGATTGATGACGACGAATTCACCGATTGAATTGAGTTGGAGAACACGTCTCTCATATCCTTCCGGAATGCGGAAAGCCTCCAGAGACTCTGAAACAATTCGAAAATTCTCTAAAGAAGTGGGAACTTCTTCTTGGGAGGTTATAGTGTCGTGAACCTTGCTCTGTTGAGGAGATTCCTCCATAGAATAAGGGGGTAAAGGGGTATTCTCTTCCATATTTTCTGGAGGAAGTCCCTGTAGCCTCCACGAACGGTGTGGAGGGTCGATGTTGGCAAAAAAGAGTCGGCGAAAAAAATCTATGGCCAACTACTAAAAAGAAGCAACATACGCTAATAGAATCTAGGAATCACAACCAAGCAAACAAAACCTTCTCTCGATGACCGTACTAGTTGGTGATGAAATCCAACGTCACGTGATCAAGTCAAGAAGGGGAAGGGATCTGGTGGAATAGTTACAATGGTGACCTGCTTAACGGACTTTCACCTTGGTGCAAGCTTCCACACAGTAATTGTGGATTTACCCTCCAAGGAGCCCGAGTGAGTTTGACCAATGTCTGTTCCAAGTACAGTGAGACTTCCCTTCACTGTCACCTTGTGTAAGACCCTAAAGATTATGGCCACTAAGGTTACCAATTCGCAGTCAGCCCCTGGGCGGGTACAGTCGACAGTCCAGTCCGAACGTACGGTTAGGGTATCTAGCCCAAAATCAACTTGAAAGGATTCCACTCAACATTGTGGGTATACCTTTAAGCGATCCCCATAATACGATCTGACTACTACAATTAGTCAAACCACGAAGGGATAATCTTCGTAGCTTTCCCGAGTGCGACCTCGTGCGTAACCCCTGTGTGAGAGGGGGATCCTAGGCAGACTTATACGACAATTGGATTTGAATCTCCCTAGCTCAGGATGCTAATGTTTATTTTGGAAACTTTGGAGAGTTATGCTCACAGTCTAATCCAAAGTACTAATCCTAGTTTACTATTGGTGGAGGATCCTAGAAAAGAAAATGTTCTAGATAGATTTTAATTAACGTTCATTTTATAGTTGTTCTTTACTCAAAAGGGGTGCATGGAAGTGAAACGGATGGAATGACGACTCAATCCCCAAAAAATGCATCAAAGATGATAAGCAATCATTTCTTCTCGATGAATATCTATTTAAAGGAGAGAGAGAGAGTTATTTTCACTAACAAACACTAAGAAGGAATGTCCTCAAACAATTTTTTTTCAATCAAATCCAATGTGGTGCTAAAACTTTTTGGAAATTTCTTCTAATATGCAAATAAATCATGAAGATGTCTCTTTATTGTTTGTGTGCGAATAATTATTAATTCAACACGACACTTCTCCTGCCAATTAACCTTTTGAATCAAGGAAACTCAAACAAACATAAGCAGGTTTCGTACAAACAATACACCCTCTTGTTGTGATAAAAAAAACAGAAAAAAAAGAAAGAAAATCAAGAATTTCACACAAAAAAGAGATGTTGAAGAACAATGACCTCAAAAAAAACCAAATGAAGAGATTCGTAGACTTATGATGTCCTTCACCAAAGTTTCTCGCTTAGTCAAAAAGGAGAGAAAAACAGTGCATTGGTTTCAAACTCTCAACAACATAAAAACTTAAAAATAATGAAGAAGGCTACAAAATATAAACATCAAGGTATTTGTTCCTTAGAAGGAAGGATGCCAAAGTTCTGTGGGAAGAAGCATTGACTCACAGAGAGGCTCAACAAGTGAGACAAAGAGACTGGACCCTAGAAAAAGCAATTCTAGAGAGGTTTTTTTGCCAAAAGAGGGCTGGCGCTCTGGTGTAAGGGGCACCAAGCATTATAGCGCTTTGTCTAACACATCTAGGGAGCGCTGGCACTCTGTTAACACAGCCACAGGGGCACCAGGCTTGAAAATCTCATGGAAATGTCTAAAAATCCAAAATTTCAGTCGAATTTTGGTAATCAAGCTGAGTGTGATGGGGTAAGGAGTCAATCAGCTCATGAAATCAATCAAAAAGGTTGAACTAGGTCTGAAAACAATCAAAGGGTAAGACAAGGTCTATGAGGAAAAATCAAAACCAAAAGTTTCGATTCGATTCTCCCCAGTGGAGTCACCAATTTCTGTTGAAGGAAAATCTCCCTGCGGACAGGTAGATCTCCTCTTGAGAGATAAACTCTTAACTCTTAAGATAGAAGACGCTTAACGTGGACACTGAATTCCTTTCAGATCTATACAAACTAATGTATGAGGAGGAAGGAGAAAAGAAGTACCTTTTACCAGCGTTTGTCCCTGCACGCTCCGAGTTGAGCTCCAATCTTTCACTCCTCGATGAGACCTGTAGACAAACAATAGTACAACCACTTCCTACTCTATTGATATTAGCTTGAAATAGATCTATCTATCAGAGACAAGTTCATGTGAGATTAAACACAAACTAGAAAGAAATAGGCCAAGCGTGTCATATTAATGAGAACAATGACAGAAGTAACTTACAACCGTAGATGCGAATGCGACAGCTTCGTCAAGTCCCCTTTGTCTAACCCTTGCTCAAAAGATCCATGATCTGGATGACAACAACTTCATTGATTAATTTCCTTCAGTTCACTATGTGTTTCCTATGAGATCATAGGTTTCATGCTTCCAATTCTTCCCCCCCTTCCACATTGATAGAGCCTGCTTATATAGGTTTAGAGAGGCCTAACCTCTTGAGGTATCTTTAGGGTAAGATGAGGATTTTCCTCCTTGAGTCAGGGATCTTCCCTAAGATCATGGTTGAACCAGGAATTCAAATGCAACTGCCTTCCAAGATTGAAAGATCTTCCCCTTATTCTCCTCAACAGATCAATTGCTACCCAGATTAGACAGCGCTCCCTCAAAAGGGGCATCAGGGTGCTATAGCGCTCCCTAGTAGGATCAAGGGGGGTGCCAACGCTCTTAAAATCAGTAGCGCTCCTCTTGCAGAGCTGTTTGGTGTTATAACTCTCCCTAACACTTTATAGAGGAGCGCCAGCGCTCCTAAGGGTGATATAGGGGAGCACTCTCTCCTAAAACCTTAGATTGAATGCTTCTTTCAGGTGGCAAGAGGCACTTAACTTCAGTTGACCATTCCTCTTCCTTCAGATCAAGTGTTTGAGGTATTTTAAGTGTCTCCTTAGTGTCATCATCATGGCAGTATGCTTTGCTTGACACTTGCGACACTTGTGAGCAACATGCGACACTTGCGACACTTATCAAAGCGAGTAATGTTGATGTGTAATAGGAAGCAATCAAACAGAAAGAATGGAAGGAGGCCATGATGGAAGAATATCAATCCATCATGAAAAATGATGTATGGGAAGTTGTGCCTAGACCTAAAGAAAAGTTTGTAGTTACTTCAAAGTGGGTTTATAAGATAAAGCATGCAATAGATGTGAGTATAGATAAATACAAGGCAAGATTTGTGGCTAGAGGTTTCTCCTAGCAGGAGGGAGAAGATTATGATGAGACGTTTTCTATGGTTGACATCTATCAGAGCCATCATATCTCTAGCAGCATCCATGGGTTGGAGTTTACATCAAATGGATGTAAATATCATCTTTCTCAATAGAGTAATTGAGGAAGAGGTATATATAGAACAACCTAAAGGTTTTGAGGTACACCTAAGAGAAACCCATGTATGCAGATTGAAGGAGGCCTTGTATAGACTCAAGCAAGCTCCAAGAGTTTGGTATGCACGTATTTAAAGTTGTTTAACGAGACTTAGATTTTTCAAGATTCATGTCGATCCAAACCTCTATTACAAGGTTGTGAATGATGCACTTGTGATTCTACTATTATATGTTGATGATTTATTCCTAACAGGTGCAGAGCCTCTCATTATCCAATGTAAAAATGATCTAGCCTTAGAAATTAATATGAAGGATCTTGGTCTCATGCACTACTACTTAGGACTAGAAGTATGGCATAAGCGTGGTGAAGTATTCCTAGGACAAGGGTAGTATGTTGTAAATATCCTTCAAAACTTTGGGATGATGGATTGCAAATCCATGGCAACTCCCATGGTAACATATCTGAGGAAGTTGAGAGACTCTGATTCTAATCCAGTAGAATCATCCCTGTACCGACAGTTGATTGGCTCATTTATGTATTTGGTAAATACTAGGCCAAACATTTGCTTTATTGTGAACATGTTGAGTCAGTTCTAGGTGGAACCCAAACATGAGCATTGAATAGCTGCAAAGCATATCTTGAGATATCTTCGTGGGACGATAACTTATGGTTTGAGATATGCCTCAAACAACGAGGTAAAATTGCATGGATTTACTGATTCAGATTGGGTAAGGAGTGCAGATGAAAGGAAGAATACTTCTGGTATGTGTTTCAGTTTGGGATATGCTATGATATCATGGGCTAGCAGGAAACATAAATCTCTTGCACTCAACATTACAGAAGTATAGTATATTGCAACTTGTGATTCTTGTACGAAAGCAATATGGCTCAGTAAATTGGTTTCTGGACTATTTGATCAGGTGTTGGATTCGACTGTGATATAATGTGATAAGCATAGTTGTGTGAAGCTCTCAAAGAACCTGGTGTTCCATGACAGGTCAAAGCACATTGAGATCAAGTACTACTTTCTCCGTGATAAAGTCCAGAGGGGAGAAGTGATTCTCCAGTATATCTCCACTGATGAGTAGAAAGCTAATATTTTGATGAAGCCTCTGTCCAAGATAAAGTTTGCATACTTAAGGGACAAGCTAGAACTTGTGGATATTTCTCCCTTGGTTGAGAGGGATTAGATGAATTCCTTAGTTGGGAGGGAGTGCTCATATGTGGCATCATGGACTGTCAGTGAGCTGCAGATCTGTATCATGCTAGTACAACATAGACATGACACAGATGGTTGGAGTTGTGGATGATACAGTGGCCTGAGGTGCATTGTGCTAGTACAACTTAGAGGTGTGTTGACCGCCTATTCAACTAGGGGGTCAAATTATGTGCCATGAAAATGTGCATCATCAGATGCAAGTATGTTGAAGACAGTTTGGTTCTACTAGGCATTTTATGCCTCCAACACAAAATTTTGTAAATGAAATTTTTGCACCCCTATGTGGGTTAATAATGTAACAAGTCTGCATGGATCATAGTTAGGTCAGGTACCTTGGGATGTTTTCATTGGGAGATTTCTTTTCACTGAGAGTTTTTTTATCCTCAGGTTGTCAACTGGGCTTTTTAGCCTGGTTGATTTCCTATGAGTTTTTCCCTTACACTTGCAATAATTCCTCCAAAGTGGTGAACGACGTTCTAATGGTCTCATCCTTTGGTATCTATTTTTAGGAATGATGTAAATGACCATTTTAGACATTGTAGAAAGTTTCGCGGAATTTCGTCGAGTCTAGATAGGTTTTTTTTAGTTAATTAAATTTAATTAATTTTCCTAAGGTTGGAATTTTAATTATTTAATTAATTAAATGTTTTTGAGCAAATATTGTAAAAACTGGCTCTTTTGGTTTTTGATAGGTGTATTTGTGCTCAAAATAAGTGTAATGGCACCCCCTACACCCATGGACCAAGTTTCAGCTCAGTCGGACAAAGTTTGCTATGCTTTTGTCCACCCGGAGTCAAAGTCGGTCAAAATAGCAATTTTAATTGCTAAGTCAATTTTGGTAACTTTTGTAAAATGAGTTAATGGGTTAGTATGAAAGTGGAATAGAGAAATAATGAACCCTCCTAACCTACCCAAACCACCTTACCCACTTTATACACCCCCTTCTCACTTTACCTCACGCCCTAGGGGGAAAAGCGCCCCCCTCACACCCAAAACATTGGAAAACTTTAGAAACTCACCTAATTGACTTGTGGGCCCCCTTCTTATACCTAGTGCACCCCCCTAGCTTAACATACCACCATTTGATGGTCCAGACCCATCCACCTCACTCATCCATGCTAAAACCCTAAGGTGGTACGCCCCCTTCATTGAGATTCACTCTCTTACTTGTGATTTGACACTTGGCACTCATAAAAGTGCCTTCAATTTGCCTCTTGAGGTATAAAATAAACCCCTCCTCACTCATTTTCTTCACCATTATTTCAGCTAAAGTTATGCTACAGGATTTTCGCCCCACACATTCTTGCTCTTGCCATTTTCATTCAAGCTCATCTTCTCTTGAGAGCATTGGAGCAAGTATTTGCTGCAAGGTTCTCTAATTTGGTTGGATCTAATAATAATAAGCTTTGGAGGTTTTGGATCATTCATGAGTATTTTGATGTGCTCCATCTATTGAGGTGATATTGTGTGAGTTTATGCATTGGTTTTATGGTGTAGTTTTCTTGAGCAAAGTATTTTGTTTGAGTAGATCAATAGATAGTATTGTTTGTTGATCTATATATGTAGGATAGTTGGTATTTTGAAGTATTTTATAGTATTCATTTATCTTGCATATTATTCTATTTCCATATCTCACACGGTGCTTAAGTTTTGCAAATTTTGCCTCTAAGATAGTGGTTGGAAGAGCTTCAACAAGGGGGTTTTCAACCAACATCTTCTTGCACTCCTTACTTCTATTTTAGATCTGTTTTATTTCTGTTTCATTTCATCATAGATTTTTGTAACTAACTCTCTTAGATAGGTCAAAATATTTTCATTTTAACTTGGACATTTTATGTAAAAAAAAATCTGTGTAAAAACAGATTTTTTTTGTGTGTTGTGCAACATTTCCAGCAAGCATTTGCTTGCTGCTTTTTGCATATTCTTACCAGGGACAAGGGAAAACGCTGTCGAAATCCACTTCCACAACATCCCCAAAAGGATTCATCAAGTTGGTAAGGAATCCATTTATTTTCTCTTCTTATTTTAGCATTGTAGCAAACCCCCGGGTAGTTCCCTTGAGGCCTGCATTCTCTTGTATCCTTTTTTGCTTTCTTTTATTTCATTTCAACAAGCTTTAATTGCCTACACCTTGGATGTGTGATTGGCCAAGCCAACCCCCCAAAATCGTTGGGCTAGTTCTTAATTTTCCTTTAAAGCAATTTTTTATTTCTTGCCCCACTCGTCCACAAGACAAGGTTGTGTGGCTAGCATAATAATCATCTAAGTCTTTCATTTTCCAACCCTCTTTGGCACAAAATTGGTAGGCTTGCCTCCACCTTGTGCCATTGTGAGTGGTTTGTTCCTTTTTTAAATTTTTCTTAATAAGTGATTGTTTACACATTGGAAGAGTCACCCCCAAAATCGTATGGCTAGGATGCTATAGATATGTGATGGTTTATATGTTTCAAATGGATTAGTATGCTCTAGAATAATCATCTTTATCATATCATCTTAGTTTAAGCCCTTAAGACATATTTACATTTACATGCTTTGAGTTTTCTTTTTGCAAATATTTTACACTTTAAGCATGGTGCCTTAGATAAGATAGATTACATGGTTAAATTTATATCTTAAAGCAATCTTATTTCTTGGGAATTTATAACTCTCATACTTTCATTCTTGTTCATGGATATGTCAATGGTGTAGGACCTAGATCTTTATTTCAGCAAGTCTCTATTTCACTTAACACATTTCATATAGGCAATAACATACATGGTTAAGTGGTTTTAAATTTCTTCATTTGCTATAATTGTTGGCAAGTTGTTCTTGCCCTTGCTTTATTTTCTTGCAAAGTTACATGTTATCGATGAATAATACAGATATGTTAATCATGTTTATCTTATGAGATTTTACATTCATGTTCATGTGTTTATGGTTTAAATCTTTACTTTCACAACACATTATTTCAAACACTTTGCAGTTTCGGTTTTGGGCCTAAATCACACTTTTCGGACACAAAATACTTTTAAAACACTTCAAACACACCTAAAGACTCACCCGCAAGTCATAATAATATTTTAGACAACTTAGGATAGCCTAATTCAGTCATCTCTACCATCTAAAACGGGTTTGTGGAAAACAACGGAAGGAAGTGGCGGGGGACCGTCCCGTGACGCTCCAGGTGGGTGTCCTTTCCGGGAAGTACTCTTACTGTCAGGGATGACCGTGGAAGCTAGGGTGGGCCTCGTTGCCTTACTATCTTGAGCACCCAGTAGTTATTTGGCTATAGGAGGAGGAGGTTTAAGGCTCCAAACATAGTTAGGGGGAGGGAACAATAAAATTTACTTAACTTTTAAGAAACTCCTAACCATTTAGTTGCATAGACAATCCTTGTGTTTTTGGGGGATCTTAGATGATTGTTTAGGAACACATATTGCAAACACTTTCATGTTTACAAATCTTAATTGCAATCTTATGGTTTGTCTTTCTAAATGTTTTAAATTTTTATGAGCATTTGAGTTTAAAAACTTACACATCATTTTTATGCTTTATGGTGTGATTCAAGAAGGAGTTGAGTATCCCATTTTGGGAGGCATCATCTTCTTGGATATTGAGTGCTTTAGTGGTTGCTATTGAAAAGAAGTCCAATAGAGTAAGTGTTATTGGGGCATGCTTGTCTTATGTGATTGATCTTGAGTGAACTATTTCCTAAACTCTCACTT